>CAUYPK010143416.1:0-25549 GCA_963574355.1 Loris lydekkerianus
ACTGGGAAAATGCCAGGAAGGCTATGTTGAATATTGGGATGAAAATGTGTCAAATGGTTTATGAAGCTAGTATATGATGCCCCATGATCATATCAATGTACACAGCTATGATTTAATAAAAAAAATAAAAATAAAAATAAAAATAAAAGGAATATAAGTACAGTATTCATATTTCTGTCTTTCAGCAGGCACAGATAATATTGAAAGTACTGCCAAAAAGAGACTAGTTGCATTTATCTACTGGTGAGTGTGATGCACCAGGGCCTGTGCTAGAAGGCATAGTTTCTTTATGTGACCCCATGTCACCTGGTTTGCATCCTTTGTTCTGGGCAGAACTGTTTGTCTCTCTCTTCTGGTTGATCCCACATTGATTCTCTCCATTCTGGCAGCCAACTTCTCCTCTGTCATCTTCTTTCTCATTGGCACACAGCTCTGTGAGGCCATGTCAGAGCTTTAGATGTTTATCTGGGACCCAAAGTTTGGTATGTCCTTAAGTGTCCACCGCAGGAGCTGGGAAGCATTCCCAAAGAAGCCGGCAATGCTGCCTCTGTGAAGCTGACCTGCTTGCTGCATCAAATTGTTCCATGAATGTCTCCCAATTGATGATGGTGCAGAGAAATGAGTCCTGCAATGAAATAGTCTGAGCAATAAAGAGGTCCACTTACACTCTCATGGCAAATGGCCAGTGTGCTAACATTTTTAACATGGCTACAACTCAAGAAAACAGGATTGCAGAAAACAGAAATTATAGACAATTATAAAGGTAAATAATTTATGTGCACATTAAAAACTCACTAAATAGTTTGGGAAAATATCTGTTTAGTCACAGCATAAAATCATGCCTATGTTTTTGTCCCACTAATTCTAGATGGTGGTTTACACTGAGGTGGTAGTAGGATGGAAATAAATGAGTTTGAGGAAGAATACTCAGCAGAGGTCCTCAAACTTTTTAAACAGGTGGCCAGTTTACTGTACCTCAGACTGTTGGAGGACCAGACTATAGTTTAAAAAAACTATGAACAAATTCCTATGCACACTGCACATATCTTGTTTTGAAGTAAAAAAACATAATGGGAACAAATACAATCACACCACCTCATGTGTCCCATGGGCCATAGTTTGAGGACCACTGCAAGCGTTTCAATTTTGTCATGCTTTACTTTTAAAAAATCTATAGCAAATATAGAATATGGCTTTTCTTTGGTTTGGATAGTATTCTTTTTATTTTTCTGAATACTTAGTGGAAAATATGTCTTTGAATGATAGGAAAATTCTTATGTCTTTGAAAATTGTCTATACTTTCCTTTTCTAGAGCTCCAGTTAAATGGATAGAGAAGATTGACAAGTTCATAATGAAAAATTCTTAGTATTCAGCCTGCCTAGTTTAAGTCTATATGTGTATTAGTTATTACTATTATTAGTACTTACTTTATCTTTTTTTTTTTTTTTTTTTTAAAAAGAGTCACACTGTGTCACCCTTGGTAGAGGGCCATTGCATCACAGCTCACAGCAACCTCAAACTCTTGGGGTTAAGTGATTCTCTTGCCTCAGCCTCCCAAGTAGCTGGGACTACAGGTACCCACCACAATGCCAGGCTATTTTTTGGTTGCAGTTGTCATTGTTTAGCAGGCACAGGCCAGGCTCAAACCCACCACCTTTTTTGGTGTATGTGGCCAGCGCCCTACTCACTGAACTACAAGCACTGAGCCTATTATTACTACTTTCATTTTTATTTTCATTGACTATATATTCTGTCTTTTCAGTAGATTTCTTCAACTATATCTTCTAGCCCTTATATTGAACTAATGGCTCCAAATAAATCCCAGTTTTACATTTAGCTTTTAATATTTTTTTTAACACAGAAACTTACAGTTTTACTGCTGTCAAATATATATGTCTTTCCATTTGTGGTTTATTATATTCTTTTATATTTACGTAAGCCTTTTGTACTAAAAATGTAATAAACACTTCTATTTTATTAGTTATAAAGAGAATACCAGAATACCAGCACTATCCTTTTTTTTTTGTTTGTTTTGAGACAGAGTCTCACTTTGTCACTCTGATAGAGTGCTGTGGCATTATAGCTCACAGCAATCTCAAACTCTTGGGCTCAAGCAATTCTCTTGCCTCAGCCTCCAAGTATCTGGGACTACAGGCACCCACCACAACACCCGGCTATTTTTAGAGATGAGGGTGGGGAGTGTGGGGTGAGGGGTCCTCACTCTGGCTTAGGCTGGTCTTGAACCTGTGAGCTCAGGCAATCCACCAGCTTCAGCCTCCCAGACTGCTAGGATTATAGGCATGAATCTCCATACGCAGCCTACTATCATTCTTTTTTAATGCCACACACTTCCCATTCTTAAATTCTTAATTTGAATCCCATGTTGAATAGGCAGAAATACCATTGAGTAATTGTACCAGGAAAGATATTTTTTTTTTCCTGAACTACAACATGTCTGAGAATGTCTCTTTCTCATTTATACAACTCTTAGATTACAATATTTGCTCTTAAACCTGTATGTGTCTCCATTATTGTCATGTATCTCTTAGTGGATCTCTGTTGAATATAAGAGGGCTTAAAATAATAATAGAAGTATCTCTGTTTAAAAAATTAATCTCTCCAGTCAAAAGTTCTTAATAAATCCTAATTTGAGAGAAAATATTATAAACTTTCATATTGCAAGTAGGTTACTTATAGATATATCAAGATCAAAAATATACCAAAGGATTGGGAATTTCAATATCCGAAAGAGTGCAAGTAAAGGCCAAGTGCATCAAATATGACAAAAAGATATTTTGGTATCAAAAATGATGATACAGAAATTATATATAGTAGTCATAAAATTTTATGTGACAAAGGACATAATTGTGAAATATACAAGAAAGAATTCTCCCAGAAATAAAAAGAAAATTTGACAAATCTTCATTATGGTTATAGCCCTTGTTATTCTCCTTAAAAAAATTTTTTAGTAAGTATACAGAATGGAAGCAAAAATAAAAAATATATGAATTCAATCAGAAATTCAACTAAATAGTATATTTACACTAAGGGTATAGTTTATAATAAAATCTAGTATGCACTCGGAGTTAATTCTGTAAATAAAATTGAAGAGCTTGATGCTCTAAGCTTACAGTCAAATTGGAGAGGCAGAGAATAAATAAATAATTTTCAACAGAAAGATACTTAAAACTTTGTTGTAAGACCTAAAATAGAAGTTCTAAAGGTGGGACAATTGAGCAACAAGAACCCTTAGGCCGCAATTAGAATGCAAAGACAGTGTATGCAGAAAGAAGGAAGTCAGGCAATCATACTTAAGTTTTCAGCCCCTTTTGGTTCTGAGCCACTTCAGGGATTTTTTTTTTTTTTTTTTTCAAGCTGCAAAGAGCTGCTTTCCCTTTCTTAAGACAGCCCCATTCCTATGGCAGGTCAAAATGGGAGTGTAAAGGCCCAACCGTTTTGGCTCAATGGAAGATGTCTCTGGCGGGTGATGTACTTTCCAAAGCAGGGTTGGCTGAACTGTCAGGCCTATGTAAATGTTCCCCATATCCTTTGCTTGATTCTGGTTTTTTTTTCCTCCTCTTTCCAGATAATAATCCCAGGGACATTCCCTTATAAATGTACAACATATTAAACTTTGCCTCAGTCTGCATTTTAGAAAACCTGATCTGTGATGTAGGCAGGAGACAATACATATAAACCTCATTAGGCCATGGTAACAAGTTAGGTTTTCTTCAACTGCAATTAAAATCAAAAAAGAATTTTTGGCATACTTTTCACATGTTCATGAAATACTAATATTTAGCATATACATTGCCATAATGATATACTTAGTATGTTCCAAAAATTAGATAATTTTTCTCTTTCTATAATTAAATGACCCACAAATACCTGGGTAGATAGTAAACTGCCAGCAGAATATAACCAAGGACCCCGTGGTATTCAATGATCTCCACTGCCTCCACCCTATTTTTAGAAATTTTTAAATGTTTCACATTAATGAAACCATTCTTGATCTAGAGATGTCCTTTTCTTTGGATTAATGAAATTTCTTGATTCTCATTTGGGTGTTTGGTTTGTATGCCCTCCCCAAAATTCGTGCTGAAATTTAATGGCCATTGTGATGGTACTGAAAGGTGGGACCTTCAAAAAGTGATTAGATCATGAGCGCTGTGCCCTCAGGGATAGATTAATGCCTTTATCACAGAAATTGGTTAATTACTGTGGGAGTTCATCTTTCTGTCTTGCATGCTTGCTTGCTCTTCCATCTTCCTCCTCCTCCTTTGGGGCAACATATTAAGAAGACCCTCACCAGATTTGCTCCCTCAATCTTGGACATCCTAGTCTCCAGAACTGTCAGCTAAGTACTATGTTATACCAGAAACCTCATAGGGGTGGAGAACCTGTGGCCTTCTGATATCAAGATCATTCTTTTTTAACCACTAAAAGGCTGGAAAAGCTTCATCTTTCTTTGCTGCACCCCTTTTAATAAAACATTTTGTTACATAAACTTTGGATTCAGTAAAAAGGCCACACTTAAGGACCAGGAAGGTCACAAGTTTCCTTAAGGCCATAGATTCCCTGGGGGAGTAAATGAAAAAAAATTAACATTATCTAAAATTCTCTCTTTGTACTCCCTCCCTCCATCCCTTCCTCTTTTCCTCTCTTGGTACAAATCTTCTGGGGGTGGCAAAAAATGTGTACCCATATAAGACATCTTGTTGGAAATAAAAGCAATCATTCACCAAAAGTGTATGAATTGCAGGTAAAATGGATGCGTGTAGCATGTCTAGGTACACTTGACCAGTAACTGTACCTTCAATTCAACTTCAAAAAGTAATGCATAGATAACATCTCTTAAAGTGTATATACATGTTTGGCACCCTCTATATATTAATAATCCCATTGATTTCAACACATTTGCTGCTTCTTAAGTACTAGGAGGCAATGACCTATATGTTAAGAATACACCACTAGTCATGTGCCTTTAGAAAAAGATGTTTAAAAATTTCATATTTTCCACATCTAGCCTATAGAATCTTTCCACAGGTCCCCCGGATTTTCTGTTTGCTATTTTAGAGAACTCTCAGCTGTGCTGATTTTGCTATTGTTATGGCTGCTTCTCTAGGAGGAAATGGTCTGCCCCTGGTTTATTGAGGCCACCTGTTTCTAGAGGCTCTCCAGAAACGGGCACCTCTTTATACTGGCTTGCTGAGAACATGTGTCCAGGCGTGTGTGTGTGTGTGTGTGTGTGTGTGTGTGTGTGTGTATTCATCAGCGTTATAATGAGCTCTTGGCCATCTGAAAATAGGATAGTATAATTTATATAATTTTTTAGAGTCTTCTCCACTTTTTCTCATGCTATGGAGTCAGAAATAAAATGTTAACATTAGGATATAAATGAAAAGCAAACAAAACCCCATAAAGTACATTGGCATGAATTAAAATGAACAGTCTAGCCATGTTTAAATATATCCTCAATTGTCATTTCCTTTATGACTTTTTTTGTGAAGTGATTCATAAATAGATTAGTATCTCTTTCTTTTGGAATCACTATAGTTCTTTATGAATTAAACATGATATTTTATAAAACTTGGAGCTTTGATATTGATAGTTGAAATTAAGTGGCATCTTATACGACATACAGGTTGATAAAGAGATAGAGATATGAATTTTAGTCCTAACTAAGTAACAATGATCAACATTTGTGCCCACAAGTTTACCTTAGCTTAGACTAGATTCTTGGGGGGGAGGGGTAATGAACAAAGATAATGGTTCCCAAATTCTTTTACACAATGACATCACCTGGATATCGTTAAAAATATTGATGTCTGGATCCAACCTCAACAAAGCTGATTTAACATATCTGAGGTGTGAGCTGAGTACATTCCACTGAAACCACTGGATCAGGATCATAGCTCTCCTTCCACAAATGAGAGGGAAAGATATATGTCCTGCAAGTTAGAATGACAGTCTTTAAAACCTGATTGTAAAAAAAGTGACAGTAGAGGGTGGCACCTGTGGCTCAAAGGAGTGGGGTGCCGGCCCCTTATGCCAGAGGTGGTGGGTTCAAACCCAGCCCCAGGCAAAAACTGCAAAAAAAAAAAAAATGTGACAGTGGTGACTCTTAAGAAAAAAATTCACTCCAAGATCTGAAGCTGGGTATCTGAGCAGTTATATCTTTGTTGTGAAGGCCAACAGAGCGAATCTTGCTGGATCCTTTCCCTACCCAGATATCTTTGAGCTTCATGTGAACTCCAGGACAAAAGCCTGATTTTAAGACAAAATGATTGTATCAATTGAGGTCCAGTAAGTTTTGCTGTGGGGCCCTGCTGATTGTGCATAACCAAGCATGTTCTAGCATAATGTGTTGAATCAGTTCAGTTGTGAAAAACCGGCAAATATAAACCCATGGTGAGAAATAGTGAAGATGAGTGGGATAAGAGTAGGTGTGGGTGCGTTGATCAGAACTTCATCTTTGTCTTATAGTTAGGGTTTCAACACTGCAATCAGAAACTAACTGCCAAATACTGACATTCATGCAGCAGCACGGACAAGTGGAACCTACAGGTGGGGATCCTCAGGAGGTCAGTCAATCCTGAATGCAGCCTCAATACTCATGCACTTCAGTCAAGTAGAAACAGGTGCCTGAAAGCAGATGGGCAATTGATCAGTAGTGGGCACGTGTAAACAAACTTGGAGATTCTTTGAAGTATGTGAAAATAGGCATCCCTGTGTGGAAGCTGATCATAAAAATTGTATCATTCCTGTTATATCCAACTAAAACAGAGTTGAGAAGCTGGGGGGGGGGAGCATTCAGGGTATAAAACATGGCTCCAAGAATGTAATTCTCTGCAAGTTTGACTGCTAAAACTGCTTATTGTAACCTGAAACCAGTTTTATCTATAGCTTCTGAGATAAATTGCTGCAAACCTAAGACAAATTTTGCCCACTGCTGTTACTCACCAAACCCTTGCTACTGCTTGCTAGCTCCCAAACCCTTACTAATGCTAATGAACTTTTCTAAAGACCAATACGTAACATTTTTCCTCTTTCATAAAACCTCTAACCTTCTCTTTGTCCTTTAGACATACTGAAGACTACCCAGTTGGCATGTATAACCCAAATTGCAATTATTGCTTCCCAAATAAAGCATTAATTTTTGATTAGTCTCTTCATTTTGACTTCAACTCCTGTAAAAGCCTGTATTTCCTGCTAAACAGGTCTGTTACCTCTTAGCCAATTTATTTTTGGATATTTGATATTGATGTGACCTTATTTGAAAGTCAGATTTGTTGAGGAATATACTTTGATTTTGTACTTCTCCTCCTGTGCTCTGAGCCTTTGTTATTCCTCTACCAGTAGTTTATAACTCACTAGTTACAAACCAAAATTTAAGAACATTTAAGAGTGCTGATCTTCACGGCTTAGATCTTTACTCAGTGTTTTAACAAAGGTTTGATTTTAGGTTTCTTAAATTAACTAGAAACTAAGAAGCTAATAAGTAACTGATAAGTGGTGCTTTTGTTGTATTTAATTTAAATATTACAAATAATGAATTTTGTATGTCTCCTGAGAGTCAATTGTCAGTTAATAGTTATCATTTATTTTATTTTATATTCCTTTCGAAGAACAGTACGTTTTGTATATGATAGGTATTTAACAAGTACTTCTTTGATAAGAACTGAGTTCTAATGTCATCAATCTCAAAGAAGAATTTGGATGACTTACTGGGTCTAGTAAAGGAATGTATTCTGAAAGGAGAATCGTGTTAAATTCAAACTCTTTTTAGACTAGGAAGCAAAATTTTTCTTGAAGTATTTGAGACAGCATGATAGAAGACTATATATTAGATGGAGAGTCCTCAGATTTGTAGCTAAAAAGCATACAGCACCTTCAAAATGTTCTGGAAATTTATTGCCCTATACATTTGAAAGTAAGCTGACTGGAAAGCTTAGACAATATATTTATATGTTCTTCCAGTATAGGCATATTGGTATCTCTTGCACCTCCAGTAGATTTTTTTCCTCTTAGTCTTTTATAGTTTGGAGGGAAAAGAAAATAACTTCACAGTGCCATTTTATAGTTTTATTGCTTAGGTATTTCATTCGACTTCTTCAGGCTCAGCTTCCAAAGATTCATTCATCTAAATCAGCCTTGGGCTTCAGTTATCTCTAATCCCCCCAAATCATGTTCAGACTGATGGCATAAAGCAGTGATCTCACTTTAAATTTACTTAACCTTCCATTTCAGAAGTTACAATGTGATTTTTTTTTATCCTGCTCAAGCAATCACAAATTTTAAGTTTGAGTTTGTCCTTTAGTGGAAGCCTTCGGGATGCACTTAGAAAAACCCATTACAAGAGTAGCAAGCAAATAGGACACGTTTCCTTAGCATTCACGTGTTGGTCTCCTGGGGCTTACCTACCTTACTAAACCATTCATGACATTCAAATTTTTAAAAATCTCTCAAAACTTGGAAGGCACTTCCCATTCAGGTTGAGTTTATATTTCTCTTTTAAATGTGTCTATTCATAACTTGCATGAATTTTTATCAACTCATATCAGTTCTGATTTCATCTTAGATATCTCTGAATCAGAATTTAGCTGATTAATAAGCTGAATAAATTGCTTTACATAATTTTATTCTTCAATGCTTATTTTTATGAAAAGATATGTACTCTATAAAGCACTAGGAGATAAGGGTAAAAAATTCCTTCTTTACAGTGAAATATGGACATCCATTTTTTCTTTGTGTTTAATAGAAAAGATACTAGCTATTCAAGTGCTCAAAGAGGTCAGTGTGACTCAAAACAGTTTCCCCTTCCAATTGTAAATTCTGGAAGACAAGGAAACAACAATTTTTAGCTCAAACACTATGTATAAATTTGAAAATATATCTTTAAAATGACTTATTTTAGTACAGATAGGGTGTTAGTTTGGTCCATAGGGAACATATAACTTTCACAGCTGTTTGTTGTCATAGTTCCTATTTGAAAAAATGTTGAGAGGAAGCATTGGAAATGTGATGTTTCGCCTTTGTCAGCATTATCTTCTTACATATATCTGGATAAATTACCCCCAAATTTGAATATGCCTTACTATGTATTCTTATGATTAACAAGTAGAAAACTAAGTTTTTAATACCTATAATAGTATTTGCCAGTGCAACAATTTTTAAAAGGTGATTTACAGCCAAAATAGAATGGTATTTCACTGCACAGATTGATAACTGGGAAACAAGAGGTGATGATAACCTCAAGAGACAGAACTGAAATTCTAGGATTGTGCCCACAGCTAGTGAATTCACGTAGCAGGACAAAGCAGCTGGAAGTCCAACTGGCCATGATGACACAAACTAAAGAAGAAACTTACACACTTTTCCATGGCAACTTCCTCATACTTCCTCATTATTGTCATTTTCTTTGGAAATTGCCCTTCTGGAAATTGCTCTGGAAAAAGCAATATACTATAGCAGACATACAGGGCCTTAGAATACGAGTCCTGCTTTTGCCACATTCTCATTATGTCACGCTTAAGCTACCCATTTGTAAAATTAGAGTAATTGCTCCAGTCCCATCTACCTCAATATTTGTTATAAGGATTAAATGACACGCAATGTATGCAGAGTCCTTATACATTGTAAATTAATGTAAAAACACCAGGAATTATTATTCTATATGGAGATTTTTCTAATATTAAATCTTAGTAATTTTCAACTTTCATTTTAGGCTAATAATTAGTGTCAATAAAACACACTTCGGGCATTTAAAACTTTTGATATATGCTTCTATTATACTCTCTGCCCTTCTGCTAGCTTCTCTCAAATTCCTTTTAGGCTCAGCTATGTAAATTACTTTGGCAAATGTGATGTGACTGAGCATGACAAAAGCCAAGGCTTGATATGTTCTTTTGCATTAGTCCTGCCGTCTTGATCCTCTGCCATCATGGTGATTAGAGCCAGGCAAGGAAGTCCAGATAGCTATACTGGACTAGACTAGACTGCTGATCTCAGAAGAATTACAGGCATGCGAAGCTGACCTCAACCAATCTGAGCCCTGGAAGTAAACTTAGATTAAACCAGCCTAAATCATCCAAATACCGAACAATTCACAAATGTGTGAGAAATAAACGTTATTATAAGTCACAAAGTAATATGGCTTGTTAAGCAAAATTATGGTTAGCTCACCCATACAGAAATTCATACCAGAGGCAGGATAGTGCTATAACAGAAACTTTGATTTTGTTTTGGAACTGAGAAGTTTAGGTGTGTAGATAGGATGAGGGTTCACAAGAAGGGGAGGAGGGTAGTCCAGGGATAAGAAAAGAGGAGAGTGGAGTCTGACCAGGCGTCAGCTACCTCCCATATAGTTGCAAAAGCCTTATCAGTATAGCTGGAATGGGGAAGCCACGGGAGTAATTCTCTTCTGTTTGTGTCAGTGTCACCATCAGCATACTGCCCAGGGCTCACCTCTAGTGCTGGCAGGATTATGAACATACCCCTAGTGTGGGCCAGAATATGAGTAGGGTATTTTCAGGAACTCTGGCCTGGAAGCACTCCAGGAGTCTGTGGAGGGGTTGCTTGGTTTTTTTCTAAAATGGCTACACTCTTGTCAGGGTTGTGAGAATTTTTTTCCCATAGGAACCAGGTAGTAAGTGATAAGGAAACTCCTAACTTTAGAAGGCTGGGATGAAGGTAATCTGCATTATTTAGAGGCAATACATTTGGTAAAAATGTTAGAATCAGGTGTACCCACCCAAACGTAGACCTTCCCAGGTAGAACTAGCCAGCCCAGGGAAAATTCCAGTGTATGTCCCTCCAGGGTTTCGGCACCAAATGAAAGGTTACAGAGCCAAGGATAAAAGACTATTCTGAGACAGGAGATGAAAGGAAAATGGAGACCTGGTTTGTGTAATTAAAATGGCTTTTATTCCACCTGGCTACAGGTGGGGTGAGATTCCAACCAGGAAAGAAATCCACAAGTGGGTAATGGTGGAGGGGGAATTTAGAAGGCTATGGAAACAAGGATTGGTCCGTCCAGTCCACCACTTCCTGGGAGGGACACACACTCAATTCTTCCTGGGTGGGTTAGTTGTCCCTAGGCAGGTCAGTCTCACCTGGGTGGGGCAGGTCTTTTGGGGTGGGTCCACCTGATCCTATCAGTTACTAGACATAACATGTAAGATACTAAATGGACTGAATGGTCATTTACACTAGATGAGGAAGTTTCCAGGCAAATAGCAAAAAGTACAAACTAATTGCTACCAGTTACATATGATAAAAACTACAAGAAAAAGAAGAGGTAGGGAGAAACTAGCTGATTTACAAACAAAAACATGTTACAACACAGCCTTGAGGGAAAAAGACCAAATTCAGACCACTGCCTATAAGACATAACAAAAATAAAACTTTATGGATCCAAGATATTTATAATTAAAGCTTAAGAGAGAGGCGTGTGAAAATAGCTGTAGAACATGGCAATCCCATGTTTAAAGTCAACTGTCAGGGTCCGTTTCTGGTCGCCACTTACCGTTGCCCCAGGCTGGCCAGGTCTCCGGCCCCCAGCTCATCTAGGTTCCAATGCGGACTGGTAGCCTACCTTGCTCAGGAACAATTGTTCTTAGGTGCCTGAGGGCTATTTGCTTTAGCAGAAGGGAGAGAACATATCTGAGGAAATAAAACAGTCTTAGTAAGAAGAATACATCTTAGCAGTCTTTTGTACAGAGAGACGCCATGCAGGCACCCTACAAGCAGGAGAAGCGACAGTACCAAAGTAAGCAGGTACGTGACAGAACCTGCTCGCATGCTCCCACCTACCCGCTCCTCCAGCCTCTTATAGAGCTGATCTCGTGGCTACTTGCCCCACAGATGTAGAGACTGCCAATCACTGATACTCTCATCACCCAAGCTCTCATGTTTGTTAGGAAAGCTAAATCCCTCCCCATGCCCTTTTCACCAAGGTGTTCCATTATTGAGTTACACAGGTGTTTCTTATAACTCTCAGTCCTCCTAGCCATAGGCTATATGGGCTGCTGCAGTCAATACACAGAAAATTCAAATAAGGCATTCTCTTAGAAATTAAAAAAAAAATACTTGAACATATATTTTCTGTTAGCAAATGTCAAATAAAGATTATTGGAGGTCATTCTTTTTAAACTAAACTTCTATACTAGGCCCCAACAGACTAAACTAAAAATCAAAATGGAGTCAGCCACACCAATGTTCTACAATCAGGGGTCCTCAAAGTATGGCCCGCAGGCCATATGCGGTGGTGTGATTGTATTTGTTCCCGTTTTGTTTTTTTACTTCAAAATAAGATATGTGCAGTTTGCATAGTAATTTGTTCATAGTTTTGTTTTGTTTTATTTTGTTTTGTTTTGTTTTTTTAACTATAGTCCGGCCCTCCAATGGTCTGAGGGACAGTGAACTGGCTCCCTGTTTAAAAAGTTTGAGGACCCCTGTAAATCTACATCATCAAACCCAAACTAAGCTATTTGACCTTCCAAGAAATTACAAGAGGTAACAGTTTCCCAAACAAGCCAATTTACATCTTTCATTGACCTGATAATGAAGTTCCCTCTGCTTTAATCCTCACAAAAAAGGTAATCTGATGTAACCTAATATTAACTAATCAGGTTTTTTTGTTGTTGTTGTTAGATCTGCCTTTCCATGCCTTTAATAAAGAGTAACCACTTATCTTATAAAGATACAAAGAGTATCTTTAAAAAGATACTCTTTAAAAAGATACTCTTTATTCTTTGTTTTGGCTTTCTTCAGCCTTCCTCAATTTATAAAGCCACTCCTTTCCTTGCACAGCTCATCCACACACTTTGTTTATGGAATGAAATGTTGCCCAGTTCAAGAATCCCAGTTAAAGCCCATTGAGATCTGTAAACAAAATTTCGTGTAGTTTTGTCTTTTGACAGATCAAAGGATTTGAAAAAGACTGCTGAGGACTCTGATACCCCTTGAGAAACACAGAAAAAGATGTCACTTACTCCCCCCTCCCTGGGAGCTTTTTTGAGTGATGATATTCTGTCTTCCCCAGGGAGCCCTGAGAGTCCTAAATACCTCTCAGGTCTACACTCGACTTTCTCACATCTAGGCACTCTGATCTTTTTGGCTTTTGGAATACCGTGGTTAGTTTTAGCTGTGGCAAGGCACATGATTTTTGGCTTTGCAGTGGCTAGTCATTGGCAAGGGCTGTAGTTTCTTGCTCCCTTGGGGAATCTTGTGTTTGGGTTCCATAGAAATGTTGAGCAAGCCCTCAATAATATGTCCTAACAAAAATATGGGTTGCACTCCATTTGTGGATACTGTAGAGGGCTCCAGTCAGGCGATCTCAGAGCCAAAATCATCTTGGTTCTGTTAAGTCCAGGAGCAAAGAGAGGTCCAGGACTCTACTAAGGGACAAAGTGGGTGCTTTGCCTTGGGGTTGCCTGGAACAATTGCCCCACCTGGGAAGAAGGGTGACTACGGGTCAGTCTTAGGGCTGCCCCACTTAATACTATCCCCAGTAACAAACTGACACACCTAAGGGAAGAAAGAACACTCAGGGGCCCAGACAGCTCACACACAATAGGATTTGACTTACGGCTGATTAGTATGTCCTTAAGTGTCCATTATGGCAAATATATCTTGCTGTATAAACTTATATCTGACTCTTTCTCTTTCTCAATAAACTTTGTTTTTCATTTGCCTTGCTCTGGTGGATCTGGTCCTTCTTCGGCCATGAGTACATCAAAAAGTGAGAATGCGGACAGACAACTGCCTGAACCCCAACAGTTCTGAGAGACCTAAGATCCAATATAAAAATTGGATGCCTAATTTCTAATGGTCAGAGTACTCTGCCTTCTGGTAGACATACCTTCTGGGTGTAGGTCCTGGCCCCAGAGGCCTTTCTTTGTTTCATGAAATAGTAGTTATTTAGATCTAAGTTCTACACGTTGTTTATATTGTTTCATTTGGGATGATGGTCTAAAGGAGGGAGAAAAACTATTTGAAAACTGGAAAAAGAAGAATCTTAATAAAACTATAAGATCTGCTTCTTTCTGTGTTTTTAGGTCTATAGGCGTTATATGTATGTGATTATTTTTTCTATCAAGATATTTCTGCTAATTAATTAACACAAATAAAAAGTGCTTCCATCAAATGTTTTATCATGAAAATAGAATCTAATTCAAATGTCTTTTAATTCATGTGACTTGGGTAAATTTTTGGTCTATAAGACTACTTAGAAAGACAACTGTGTCTTCTGATCATCAAAAATACACATATATTTGATTTTAGGAGGTGGTGAGTACCTAACATTTACAGGCAGTAAAATGCCTAATGTGGAAATAAGATGATGGCTAATTTTGCTTAATGTCTCATAAAAATTTCATGAACAGTTCAAACATAATTGTTAAAAATGAGTAAGTTAGGTAAATGTAAATGGGATAAGCATTTATAAATGAACTCTTCATAGTTTACAAAAAATATTTTTGGCAACTTGAAGCCTTAAAGTAAAGTAATAAATACTCATTAAATATCTGGGTCATTCCTAAATAAGTTAAAATACTAAAACAATCATTAAACATAAGTTTAAAGCTTATATACTTTGGCATTTTGTTTTTATATGATATAGAGAAGTTAAATATATTTGTGTCTGTTAGTAAAAATAAAAATTCTTTTATGAGGAAGTACATGTTCCTAGAAATTATAAAATATATGTTCATAAAATGTTAGTTTGTAGCAAACAGATCAAAATTTCTTATTTCTTAGGTTCTCACAAAAAATTAAAGTTACTAAGAGTGAAAATTGTTATTAATGTGTATAATCAAAACTGCTAGATATAAGGAAAAGATTCCATATGCTAAGTATACTAGGAAAGTAAAGACGTATTTTTAGTGAGAAAAGTTCTAAACAGGAATATGAATATATTTTTGTTTAAAAAGAGCAATTTTTTTTCTAATTCAGAGATATTTTAAATGTTGTTTTACAGTATTGATGTAGGAAGAAACAAGGCAAGAAAAACCAGTAATCAGGAGAGATGAGAAAAGAGGTTTGAACTTAAGGATGCATTTTTGGTAAAGGAAGATGAAAAGCAAGAGTAAGTTTTACATTTGCATGAAAGAGAATTTTGTGTGGTCAAAATGATCAGAAAAAAGAAAGTAAACTATTAGTTCTAAGGTTGAATGCAAATATATACATATATATTTGTGTACATATATATATATGTATATATGTGTATATATGTGTATACATAAAATATAGGACAACACCGGAGGTTTAAGCGAGTTATAGATGACTTGTGGAAAATAAGTCTCGTAAAAGAATTTTTATGTAATATATTTTTTTCCAGTTTTAATGTCAGGTGTATCCAGATGAAGTAGTATGATTTTGAAGTATTTCTTCTTTTTCTGTTGTCAATAAGATTTGGCATGATCTGTTTTTTTTTTGTTGTTGTTTGTTTGTTTTTTTAAATTATCTGTTATTTTTGTTTAAAAATATTAGTTGTCTGTTTTTTGAGACTTTGGGAAAAAAAAATAAGAAGTTAAATTTTAACTCCATACTGAACCTCAGAGTCAAAGCATTCTATAATAGACTTAGTCTTATTTGACAATGTGAATGTTACTTTTTTGCATTATTATTATTATTGCTCAATATATCATTGCAGTATTGTCTGATTTATTTTCTGAATGTATTTATCTTCATTCATGCTTTAAAAGGGTTTTGTTTCTAGTCCTTATCTTAAACATTGTTATTGTTATTAAATGTTAAGCCTTTTTGATTTTGTGAAGGCAAAAAGTGGAAACCAATTAGACACATGTATACATATAAAATTAAAAATTAAAAAAAAAAATTTATGTGTGATCAAGGTGGCAAAAATTAGAAAGGAATTAACAGTTATTATAGAAATTTTAACATTAATATCAAAAAATACTAATGCAAGGCTAGAATTTGAGCCCTTGTGTTGGAACAACAGGTTTTCTCTGGAACAATTTTTTCTTTAATTAAAAACTAAAAGAGGCTTTTCTTTACATTTTAGGCAATTGGCATAAGAGACCGAGATTCCATTGTTTTATCAAAATAATATTTTGAACTTTGTACCTTTGAAATCTTTCGTTGTTTTGGTTTGATTTCATAGTGACCTATGATTCTATTTTGATAAAGTACTTTAAACCTTTGATATTTTACAAACTGCCAACAAATCAAAATTAAGTCTTCTTGATATCCAAGTGACTTTGAGATATTCCAGAGACCCATGGAACTTCTCAAAGGAGCTGCAAAAGAAAAAAATGAAATCAATTGGATGTTTATATGTTAAATTATATGGGAAGCATTGTCAAAATAAGAAATGATATTTAACCTTTGAGTTATATTTATATGGACATGTTATTAATATGTGTTCCTAAATTGTACAAAGCATAATTCATTATACTTTGAATAATATATACGCCTACACAATACATATACAATACATAAAATACACACATATATACATATACTATATATATGATAGAAATCTGATATATATCATTATAAATTTTATTAGTCATAATTTTGGTTTAGAAATAATGAAATTTGCCAATGACATAATTTTTATATTGGATTCTTACCATATTTCAACCATGTTATTTAAAGTCTTGTTGCCTACTATTAATTGCTTTATTTTGATGCTTTTTGTGAAAGCTTCTTGCCAGCAATTATAATCTTAAAGTGTTATGTCTTCAAGGAGGTTCTCAGAAAGAATGAAAAGAATTTTGACAAGTACAAATTTCTGATAACTTTAACTGAATTTCTAAAACTCTAATGAAGAAACCTATACATTTGTAAAACTACTAACCAAGATCAGAACAATAATTCACTACATGAAACTGAATGAACTGAGGACAAAGAATCAGTTTTTAAGACTCCTAATAACAAAGGATCAGTTTCCAAAACTTCTTTATTTGAAGTATTGTTAGACATTATTAGCTTTTTGTTTTCCACATTTAAGGAAATTGTTTTTAAAAGCTATCTATAGCTTACAGCAGTTGGTGAAACATACCTGTGTAAACAAAAATTGAAGCATTTTATTTTCCACTCTATTTGATCTCTCCAGAATTCAGAAACTATTTGTTGTATATTTACTTTTATGGCAATAACGTTATTTATATAAGTTCAATACAAAATATGTTCTCTTTATAACAGGATATAATTGAAAACATTGGTTATATTACCAAGGCTCTGACTGCAATGTCATATTTGATAATGTGTATAAAATGCCTGCCTACAAGGGTTCCTGGCCTTACAGTGAGTCAGTAAAAGTTGTCACTTCTTGGCAGGTCCATGAACTGCAAGGTATTAGATTCAATGTGAAAAGATAAATGTCTGCCTTGGTGTGGCTTTCTAGCACCAAGATAGTTTTTTAAAAATCCAATTTTAAATTCCTTGTCAAAATTTCCAGTTAGGCAAATTTAAAAAGGAGTTTTCTATAGTTTTCTTACTGCACTACATAAATAATTAAGCCAGGTTTGAAAGTAAACTTATTTTGAAAACCAATTGTTCTTACTGTGATTATCTTTGGTAGAAATGGGAGTGACTATAAAGAAAAAAATTATGTTTCAAAAGAAAACTTTAGTGCACCTAGCATTAGACTGTAGCCCTGTTCATTTCTTTTTTTCTTTTTTTTCTTTTTTCTTTTTTTTTTTTTAGTTTTTATTATCTCCCTATAGATAAGTGGTTTCTAAATTCGAGTTCTCTCAAATATCTGGTTACAACTCTCCAATGAAAAATGAGAACTACTCAGTTCCTAAAGCCCTATAAGAAAAAGCTGAATGACTTATAAATTTGAAGAAGTGTCATGCCTGTCATGTGGGACACATACATAGTTCACTATAACAACCCATGCAACAAAAGGAGACAAGGATGACAAACTGCCAATTTCATTCTGTGGACAGACTTACCCAAGGCCATCTGAAGAAGACTCCTATTTAAGACTCTTACCCCACTTATATTTTTCTTACTTATGCCTACCTGTTTCACTTGGTAGGATAATGCTGTAGCTAAAATTTCATTGTTAGTACCTCCTGTAGGTAATTTGAACTTCTTGCTTTAATTCAACCTAGTCATGAATGCTATGTTACCTGCTAACTAGACAGATAGGAAGCTATGTATTTGATGGTACATCTAATTGCCCATAAATAAATATATTTGGTATAGTAGATCAGACTACTTGGTTAAAACATGTAGATTCCTTCTCCAGCTTTTTGATGTTTGTTGGTTTGGTTCATGGGAACACTGAATAAAGAACAAAACTCTTGTTATTATCCTCCTGATAGTTATAATAGTAACATAGCTGTTATGCTGTACCCTGTCAAAAAGATTTAAATGCTTCCATACAGCCATCTCTCAAACCTCAACAGAACAATAAAAACTCAAAGAAATGCATGACAGTGAGGACCAAAACCACTAAATGTGGCAATTGAAAGTAGCACTGATGTCCTAAGGTGATGTTTCACCTAGGTGAGATTCTGATTGAAAAATAAGAATTGTCGGCTCGGCGCCGATAGCACAGTGGTTATGGTGCTAGCCACATACACCAAGACTGGTGGGTTCGAAACCAGCCTGAGCCAGATAAACAACAATGGCAACTACAACAACAACAACAACAAAATAGCCAGGCCCTGTGGTAGATGCCTATAGTCCCAGCTACCCTGGAGGCTGAGGCAAGAGATTCACTTAAGCCCAAGAGTTGGAGGTTGCTGTGAGCTGTGAAGCTGTGGCACTCTACTGAGGGCGACACAATGAGACTCTGTCTCAAAAAAATAAATAAATAAGAATTGTCAAATATAAACTATACAAGACCATTTTTTTTAAGCACTGGGCCCTAATAGAGCAGACTAGAAACCAAAATGGAGTCACTCATGCTAAAGTCCCATATCACCAAATCCAAACTAAATTGTTACCTGACCTTCCAAGAATCAGGAAAAGGAAATGACAGCCAATTTCACAAATAGGCTGGTTTAAAACTTAAATCAACATAATAATGAAGTTCTCCCTCCTTTAATCCTCACACAAAGAAGGTATGTGCTGATTATCAGATAACGCCTAGACAAACCACAGATCCATAAAATGAGATGTTTATTTTTACATTCTACTGAGTTTTAGGTTCATTTGCTTTACAGCAATATTAAGTAGATGGATTGAAACATGATTGCTAGAGTATATTTGTATAAATCTGAAGGAATCTGATGGATATCAAATTGTTAGCCTATAGAATGAATTAAATAATACATCCACAGTGGTAACACACTATGTCCTGGTATCAAATTTGTTTCTAAGTCTTGGATCAAAAGAGCAGGGTTCCAGAAATAGTACATTTCTTTGTATTGAGCTTTTCTTAGTTCTGTTAACTTATCATTTTGTTGCCTTGGTCTTCCTAATGGAATAATCGGCCTTTTAGCAACAATGTTGCCTCTTTTTGACAAGATAAAGAACAATATTCTCAACTACCTGAAGAAATAAGCATCATAAAGCCATAATTGCTGTGCTAATTATTTACTTGAACAAACCACAAAATATTAATTGACGCTTCTATGTAATAAGTGATATTAATTGTGTGGAGTTAATAGGCCAGAGTGAAAGAGGCATTATAATTATTAAATTAAATAACTAAAATGTATTTGAGCACTCTCAGCCCAACCATGAGTAGGAATGCAGAGGTTTTTCTAAAGTATAAAAATAAGGCCAGGCAAGATGGCTCACGTCTGTGATCCTAGCACTCTAGGATGCCCAAGAGAGTAGACTGCTTGAACTCAGGAGTCTGAAATCACCCTAAGCAAGAGTGAGACCCGTCTCTACTAAAAACACAAAAACTAGCCCAGCCATACCTACTCAGGAGGCTGAAGGAAGAGTATTTCTTTTTCTTTTTTTTTTTTTTAAGAGTGTTTCTTGAGGCCAAGAGTTTGAGGTTGCTGGCCAGGGACAGTGGTGCACTCCTGTAATCCTAGCACTCTGGGAGACAAGGGTGGGTAGATTTCCCTGAGCTCACAGGCTGGAGACCAGTCTGAGCAAGAGTGAGACCCCATCTCTAAAAATTTAGCCAGGCATTGTGGCAGGCACCTGTAGTCCCAGCTACTTGGTAGACTGAGGCAAAAGGATCACTTGAGCCCAAGAGTTTGAAGTTGCTATGAGCTATGATGCTGCCATGGCACTCTACCCATGGCAACAACATGATACTCTGTCTCAAGAAAATATATATAAAAAAATTAAAAAATGATGAGGTTTTTAAAAATAAGAAAGTATATAATATTAAAGTTCATTAAAATGTCTTATTCCTTTTGTTTAATTACTGTCTATTTATTTGGATGCAAACATAATTAAAACCAAACATTTTACTTTTCCATAATGGGACTTAATAAATTTTTGCTGTTGATAATTATGTGTCTATATCCCTGAAGCTGAACCCTAACACCACTTGAGGGATGTAAGTGGATCCCATCTACATGTAAGACCTGTCCAGACAGGAAGAGCAGTGGGTGGGTTGAAGACACCACATACTACATGAGAGTTGTAATAATAGGAATCAGTTGAAGAACAGTGTCATTGAAATGAGGTCGTTTAACTAAAATCACAGGTTATGAAAAAGCTGAAAAGAACGGAGTGGATATTTTCTTTATCTTTTTTTTCTTTTGTTTTTTAAAAGGATTTAAATTACACTGCAAATGATAATATGAATTCTTTCCTTTTAAAGGATTAAGTGGGATTAAATAAGGTAGATTGCATAATGTTAAGTGCCCAGTGGGCATCCAGTGACTACAGCTATTACTCTTAGCTGGCTCTGTACACAGGCCCCACCCAGAAGGAGACCAAGAGAAGCAGAGAATGTGGAGAATGAGTAGGCAAGACCCATGTCAGGGAAGGGAGGAGGACTTGAACCTCAAAAACGAATCATCTGGCCCAAAGTTTATTCATTAAAAATTTAATTTTGAAAGTTTAGTTGTTTAAAAAATGTACTATTCTACAGTGATGCATTCACAAATGTAAAAATAATTTATGTAAAAGGTTCTAGCATTGTTTGAAATATCAAGGAATTTAAAATAACCTGACTGTCTATTAATAAATCATTTTAAGGTTTATGTATATCATGAGAAGCTGTTTCTATAAAAAGGAATGAGAATAAAAGACACAAGGGAAAAAAAAGAAAAGAAAGGAATAAGGACTTTCTTATGTTCTGATGTAGAATATCTTCAAGTTTCAGTGTAAAAGAGCAGAGCTAGATAGGTAGGTAGGTAGATATAAAGACTAGAGCAATGGTTCTCAACCTTCCTAATGCCGTGGCCCTTTAATACAGTTCCTGTGGGTTGCAACCCACAGATTAAGAACCACTGGTCTAGAAGGATAGAAAAGAAAGGCATATTGCCAGTTGCCACTGGGAAGAGGGACTGAATGGGGCTAGATGGATGGGCCAGGATGAAGACTTTTTACTAAAAATCATTTTTGTACTTTTTTTTTTTCAGACAAGTTCTCACTTTGTTGCCCTCAGTAGAGTGCTATGGCGTCACAGCTCAAAGCAACCTCAAAGTCGTGGGCTTAAGTAATTCCTTGCCTCAGTCTCCCAAGTAGCTGAGACTACAGGCGCCTGCCATAATGTCTGGCTATTTTTTTAGAGACAAGGTCTTGCTCTGGCTCAAGCAGGTCTTGAACTCATGAGCTCAGGCACCCACCTCAGCCTCTCAGAGTGCTAGGATTACAGGCATTGTACTTTTGAATTTCAAACAATGTGAATGCAAGATAAGAATATAAAAATAGGTCATATACAATCAAGATGTACACTATGATATTTTATAATACTTATACATAGTGAACTGATTACTACAACCAAAGAAATTAATATTCATATTTACCTTTCTGTGTCTGTGTTGAGAACACCTAAGATACATTCTCTTAGCAAATGTTTCCAAAGGAAACATGCAAAGGCCAATAGGTATATGAAAAGGTGCTCAGCATCACTAACCATTATGGATATGCAAACCAAAATCACAATGAGATGTCATCCTACTCCAATTAGAATGACTGTCATCAAACAACAAAAATAAAATAAGTGTTGGTAAGGATGTAAAGAAAAGAAAACACTTGTGCACTATTAGTGAAAATGTAAATTAATATAACCATTAGGGAAAACACTATGGAGTTTTCTTAAAAAATTAAAATGAAATTACTAAGTGAATATTTTCACTTTGAGATTTATCTATAAAAAAGACAATGCAAATTTATGATGTCTTCCAGTAAAGATAGTTGTTTTGTTTTTGTAAAAGAAAATACATTATTTATTCAGTTGATTGCTTCCTAACATACTGAAAAAAATAACTAGAGAGGAAACTTGAAATGTTATTTTTTTTGTCCTATTTTCTCCTGCTCTTCCAAATATGTGCACTCATCCCCTACTTAGGAAAAAAAAAACATACTGCTATGAAAACATTTCCATGCAAAGTTTTTATTTTGCCTACAAAAATAAACCCAGGTTGACAAATACAGATTTGGAAGCCAAAACTTTAATTTTTGAGATCAATTTCTTTAGATCAAAGGTATTTAACAAACAAAAATCTGTACATGAAAAACTTTGAATTTATGTCATATCAAAATATTGGACAGAGAATGGAAAGAAACTCAAACTAGTTATTCTTTGGAAAAAGACTGAAGGAGGGTACTTGAGATGGAGAAGGCAGGAGTAGTTGATACAGGAAGGCTAAGTAGGACTACAGAACTTGAAAAGGAAAGTTATACCTAGTGGAAGAGGGTTGGGTTAGAAGATTCACCACAGAAAGACTACTAAGCACTCTTGTTTATAGCACTAGAAAGTTTCACAAATATAAGCAATACTTATATGTTGCTCTCATCTAAATATGTCCTCCAAATTTCCAATGTTGATACCTAACCAACAACGTAACAGTCTCAAGAGGTGGGGTATTTAACTGATGATTAAGTAATGAGGGAAGAGTCCTTGGGAAAGGGGATTAGTCAACTCTAATAAAAGAGGTTGAAGAGAGTTCCTTAGTCCCTTTTTGAGCATTTTTCTCTTTCCACCAGAAGAGGACATAGCCTCCAACCTCTGCAAAGGATACAGCAACAAGATGTCATCTTGGAAACAAAGAGACCTTAACAAGCAACAAATCTGCTAATGCCTTGATCCTGGCTCCCAGAACTGTGTGAAATAAATTGCTAATATTTTGAAAATGTCCAATCTGTAGTATTTTGTTGAAGCATCAGGAACAGACTAAGATATACACCGTATGTTACCATGGGCCTTTGCTTGAGGCTCATCTATTAGAAAGTAGCCACATTAATTGTGGCCAACCATGAAAAATCTATGAATCCCTTAAAGATTTTTTTAGATGAAATCAGAGCTACCTATTATTTACTTGCTCAGTCCATTTCATTTGCCTATATTGACAAATCTCTTTTCAATAACATATAGTCTTGAACTCTCCAAACAGAGGACAGGACCTTGGATATCCAGACAAGGAATACTGGTGGTAGTTGTAGCTATTTAAAAGGAAAACTACTTCTAAACTTTCCATCTCCTATATTTATGAATTCAAATAAGTGTTGACAACTTGCTACCTCTCCAACTGCAGTTACCAGTTCAGGTATTACCACACAAATCACATTGTAATTGGAAAGCAAACAGTGAGAGTAGTCATCAGGTTATTTTGAGTTGGAATCATGATGATTCATCTTGAGTTAAAAGATGAATAAGTATTTTCCAGGCTTAGGCCAAGATGTTGGTGTAAATGTGTACATCCAACACACACACAAAAATGACATTTTAAAGATCAGCATACTGGAAAACACAAGTCATTACAGATGAATTTGAGGGATCAATGATGAGGGCTTGCAGAATGATAGAAGACTGGAGAAATAAGGACCTTACATCATTTTAAGTTCAGTAGATTTTTATCTTCTGGGGCAAAAGATGTCATTGAGGAATTTTAAAGAGATAAGAGATATAAGATTTGCATTTTAGAAAGACCATGGCAGGATCAAGGATGTTTACACAGAAGAGACCTTTGAAATGTTGCAGCCTGTGAGTCTTGCTTAAATCCTAAGTAGAACTCAGTTTTGTGGTCCTTTTTAGTATACTTCTAGGTACTTATCAAGGAAGTTCTATTATTTTTAATATTTTATAATAATTTGCATTCTACATTTCATTTTTATCATTGTTTCATTATGAATATTTTAGTCTCCCTTAAATCTTGTGACCAATAAAGCCCTTTCTCTAGTATATACTGGCCATGGTGCTGATAGAAAGGAGGAGAGAAAGGCAATATTTATTCACCACATTCTATGTAGTAAGTGCTAGGTTCTTTTAATTTATAATTGCCTGCATGATAGTAGGTGAGAAAGTTCAACTGCTATAGCCACAGACAAACAGTTATTCATTTTGTAAATGAATGACTGAATCAGTCATCAGTGAAGGCTGATCTTTAGTCTGAAGAGAGTATATATTTCATTTTAGACCATAATCAGGAAATAATATTTTCCAATTAAAGAATTTTAACAGTTCCCTTATATGGCACAGCATGTGAAGAATGTATTTTGTTGTAGTGAACTAGTGAATATAGCACATGTACATAAGACATCAAATTCTTACAATATGAAAAGAAAAATATTTATGGAGCCACATGTACAAAAAGGTCACATCAGGAATAATCACTTGTTGGCAAAGGGCAGAAAAGCCCAGATTAAGAATATCTTTAAAGTAGAGGCATCAACAGAACATGTTTGAAAAAGACAAGAAAAGAAATATCAAGAATATATCACAAAATACTATTTTTAGTACTATTAGGTCAAGGATTTTCTATATCTTGTTAGTGAGGGATAATTGTAAAGTTCCATGAAACGCTGACTATAAGTTGTTCACTCTTGATCTTTGTAAGGGAGGCCAGATTAAGCCATTCGTCTTTAAAGGAGATTCTTTTAGTCCTAACAAATTGTCATTTGTTGTCATTGTCATTATAAATCTCTTAGTTAAACATGCAATCCAAACTTTGTTCTTATTGGGTAACTGGACTGAATAATATTTTTATAATTTTAATCAAAGTTTTGATTCCCCGAAAGAAGCATGGTAAACCATATCCCCTACAGATATTTTTGTTACTTTATGAAGCTAATTATTATATATTCTACTTGATTCACATGAGCTGCCTATAAGATGAGATTTTCTTCATAATTTACAAGAAAAAAATAAGTTCAGAAAGAAATATTCTTAATAAAGACTACAAATCCAGTAAGTAGTAGGGAAAGGAAACAAACATAAAACTGGCTCATGTTTTCAGTTGTCAGGTTTCTTTAATATCCTTTAAATTAGAGCATTTTCTGAAACTTTCATTGCATTTCATATATATACATATATATATATATATATATATATATATATATATATATTTTTTTTTTTTTTTTTTTTTTTTTTTTTTTTTTTTTTTTTTTTTTTTGTTGGGGTTTTTTTTTTTTTTTAACCCGGCTTGTATTTTGTTACCTAATAATATCCCCCCTCAAAATTTAAAATATTGGCTGCGGGTTTAT
>CAUYPK010143419.1:0-64930 GCA_963574355.1 Loris lydekkerianus
CATAGCACCCCCTTTTGACCAGGAAGGTACTGTAGCACCCCCCTTTGACCAGGAAGGTACCGTAGCACCCCCTTTTGACCAGGAAGGTACCATAGTACCCCCCTTTGACCAGGAAGATACCGTAGCACCCCCTTTTGACCAGGAAGGTACCGTAGCACCCCCCTTTGACCAGGAAGGTACCGTAGCACCCCCTTTTGACCAGGAAGGTACCATAGCACCCCCTTTTGACCAGGAAGGTACTTTAGCACCTCCCCTTTGACCAGGAAGGTAGCGTAGCACCCCCTTTTGACCAGGAAGGTATCATAGCACCCCCTTTTAACCAGGAGGTACCATAGCACCCCCTTTTAACCACATGGGGCACCTCAGAGAGGGAGGCCCTGTCACTTCAGCAGGGAGGCCCTGCTGGGTAGCTCTGAGGAGAAAGGGCCTCCCAGCACCATCAGAGGGACCACTGATTCTCTAACCTGCCTGCACAGCACACTCACCTGGGGAATTTAAGATAAAGAACCTGCAGACCCCCGGGGCCCACCTGGATCCTCTGAGTAACTGAAGGCAGGGCCTGGCGTCCACACGTTTATCAAGTTCCCCAAATGATGCCAACGCCCAGTAGGGCTCGGGCGCTCTCATGGCATGGTGCTAACTCAGAACACGGCCATCCGGTTTCTCCTGAGTATCCCAGTCCTTAGCACCAGACCATGGCCCCCCCCCCCCCCCCGGGACCCAATGTAAATTGCTCCTGGAAACAGAAATAAGCCTTCTCCAAAGATTCATGTGGCTACTGACAGAGTGGGCTGCCAAGTCCCTGGAAAAGCTGATGTGGGTGGTGGCAGTCTCCCCGCCCCTGCCAGACAGCTGTAGTAGGCAGGACTTCTGGACCGGACATGCCTGATGCCCACGTTTACCCGGGATGGGCTGGCAGGACCTGGATGCCGAGCCTGGTTCTCAGGAATTTGGACAGCTGTCCCTGGACAGCCACTAAGACTCTGTGTTCCAGACTGAGATGGAGTGCTGGGCATGTGGCAGCCGTGCGAATGCTACAGGTAAGTAACTTGGTCTTCCTGGCCTGTCCTGCCAAACTGGCATCTGTCACTTCACATTATTGTCACTTTCCATTTAGGTCCCTGCTTTGTGACTCTTTTTTAAATAAAAAAATAAAAGGCAGGGAAGCAATCTGTGGCAAGGCTCCAAGCTTCTCTTAATTGCAAATTCCCTTAAGTACCACTTCCCTGGAGCTACAGGCCCTGTCTGCTAGTCAGGGCTCCTTCAGCCTGGCTGATTTTTAATAGGCATGCAGTAATTTCCAACCTCTTCTAGCTTTCCCCTTTGTTCATCTGCAAATCTTGGCATGTCCTCATTGTGTGCGAGGGATCTCAAATTATTAGAATGAGCTGTCCTTTTTCTTTCATCCTTATTTTAAAAAAAAACAGGGTGAAAGAGAAAGTGGGAGAGAAGATGAGGTGGGAAGGAGGGGCTGTGATGGCAGCGGGTGCTGGAGTATTAGCATTCACAAGTAGGGCTGGTATCGCAGCCATAGGACTGTGTAAGTTGATCTAATACTGAAATACGCGTGGACCGCATGGACTCGCTGCTGCCTGAGGTCCTTTGTGCCCCTCAACTCTGTTCAAGCCCCTCTTCTGAGACCCCACAGACCTGGGAAGATGATCACTGAGGGATTGAACCTGGCACAGCCAGGGGCTTTCAGGGCCACACCAGGCCCTAAGGCGTCTATTCCGCCTGGTTGGTGTCCTTGCCGCAGAAGATGTAAAATATTTTGAATATCACCTTGGGCCAAAGCATGGAGAAAAAACAAGCAGAAGGTGCTTCTTTGGGTGGAGGGGGAGATGGAAGCCCGAGTGGAAGAAATAACTGGATGTGGAATCAGTAGGCAGTATCCCCATGAGGTGAGTCAGTACTATTAGGGACACCCAGTCTCTGACTTTGTAAAATGGGGCTGATCGTATGTGCGGTGGACGTGCTTCGAAGCAGTGTGGGTGTAATAACGATCAAGGTCCCTGCCAGCCACCAGAGCCACACAGCTTCACCCAAAGAGACATCATCTTGCATCCATCTCCCAGGCAAGCAGGACTGCCCCAGGTGGCGCCCACTGCTGCCTCTGGCAGTCAGGAGAGGTCATGGAAGAGCAGGGAGGCGGCCCAGAGAAAGTCCAGGGAGAGTTCATATCAGAAATTGCTTGACTGATGCAAAATATATTTGCTAAATTGCCCCAGTGCCCAAGGAAACAATTGCATAGTATTCTGAAAGGAGGGAAGGCCCGGAGATGGGAATTGGTCTGGACACTTCATTCTTTCCTTCTCTGCTGTGATTGCCAGTACAGTGACCTGGCTCAGTGGAGCCCTGCAGGGCCGCCAGAGGGCTGAGAGTGGGCTCCTGGCTCTCTGGAGGCACTGTGCAGGCTCTCTGCCTGAGGGAGAGTCACAGCTGGAGCCACAGAGGGTCAAGGAGAACTTCAGCCCTGTCACTTGATGCTGGGTCGCCTTGAGCAGGTGCCACCACCTCACTAGGTTCTGGTTTTCTTGACTCAAATGGGAAAAACATGGACTCTTTAGGAGAATGGCATGAAAAGTAGACAGGAGAGTGCGTTAGAGAGGGTATGAAATCAGGAGGTCACTTTCCTTACAGGCCATGCTGACCATCATCTGTCTGCATCAATTTCCTCTGTGGACATGGAGTGGGGGGTCCCGCTGCATCACCCCAGATAAAGTGCAGAGGCATCATCGTAGCTCACTGCAACCTCAAACTCCAAGGCTCAAATGATTCTCCTGCTTCAGCCTCCCAAGCAGCTGATACTATAGGCACCTGCCACTACTCCTGGCTAATTTATTCTATTTTGGGTAGAGACAGGGGTCTTGCTTTTGCTCAGGCTGGTCTTAAACGTCTGATCTCAAGCGATCCTCCTGCCTCAGCCTCCCAGAGTGCTGGGATTACAGGCATGAGCCACCCTACCAATCTCGACCAGGAAGTAGCCCTCTTGAAGACAAGGACTATCCTGTTCTCTCTATGTGCTCAGTGGCCAGCACAGAGCATGCACTCACTGGCATGTATTGGTCTGAGTGCCTGCAGGGTGGCTCCTGGCGGCCCATCTCAGGCTCACTCTAAGGTGCAAAGGCAGGAAGGCACCTGAAATCCCCCTCCTTGCCTCTCATTACTGAGCACCCCTCTCTCTGTACACTACAGCGGGGGATGAGTAGTGTCTTTTGGGTGGATGGGGCTGGGCAGCCACCGTGGTCACTGCAGATTGGATTCCCTGTGAACAGCACCTTGGAGTTGTGAACTGGAATGCCCTGACTGCACTCTGGGTTCATTACCCTAACACCTGGTGACCACTCTGGCTGCAGGGGTTAGGTCTCTGGAGGTGGCTAGACTGTTGTCATCACTTGAAGATGAAGAGATTTGATTCTCCCTCGTTTCCCCACACATACAAACCCAGGCTCAGTTTCTGTGGCTCAAACCAAGTTGGCAGCTCCACCTACAACTCAGTGACACATAAAATATCTCCCCATTTCCTCAGGCTGTCTACAAATCATCCCTGATAGAAAGAGAATGGAATTTGGAACCAGACACAACTGGGACCCCTACTTGAAAACTGCATACTCTCAACCTCACTGAGCCCCAGCTGCCTAATTTGTACAATGGGGTCAGTAGTACCCTAAAGGCAGGGTTGGAAGGAAGGACGGAAATTGAGAGAGTCTGCAGGATGCCCAGCCCACAGGAAGGGCTCCGGCGGTGCAGCCCCCTTTCCTCTCTCATTGCACTGTGTGATCACTGAGCTCCTTAGCCCCAGACTGCCTTGCATCTCACAGGCTGTCCTGAAGGGTAAGGGGACACCAGCACAGAGCCAGGCCCACAGCAGGGGTGAGGCAGTTTCAGGTCTTCTCCGCCTTTACATCTTGTCTCCCCATGTGTTCCCTTCCAGTTCAAGCATCCTCTGATTCTAGAGATGCAATTCTGGCTATTTGGGGTTGCTGGATATGTAATCAATCTGCATGCGTTTCTGAAAAGGAACCAAGTTCTGCCCCAGACCCAAGGAGCACTGGTTCCATCTGCTGCGCTCTCTCTGCCCCCTTCTATCTTAGCAATGCCTGACCTTGCTCTTCTCTAGTATCTCTCTCCTTTGGGGCCTCAGAACCCCATCCCCGCCAATAATCCCAGCTCTGGGCTGCCCCGCACCAAAGGTAGATGGTGTTGAGTAATGGGGCTTCTCCGTGGGTTGGATGGGCCAGCGTCAGCAGAGCTGAGTTGAGCATCCTGCTGGCACGAGGTTTTTGGAGCTTAGCACTTTCTCTTCTTCATGACCTGGGTGGGGGAAGGGAAGGGAAGCAGGGTGATGGCTTTGGAATTCTTCCTAAAATCAGGGGTACCTGTAGGGGAGATTGCATTCTGAGCAATCTTGTCTGCCATTGAACTTCCCCGGAAACATCTCTCTTTGTTTGCCTGTATTTCACTCTGTCGGTGTCTAAAAGGCTTCTTCCATTTGCTTTTATATATTCATTTGAAATGACTCCTCCAACATTTAATCTTTATCAGAACTTGGAAGCCTGGTATTTATTTTGCAGGTCAGTTGCTCATCCATTTTCCTGGAGGCCTCTGGCAGGAGGCTGGAGAGCCTGACGCCCCGGGGGGATGCTGCCATCAACATTAGTTCTGGTGACAGGAGGACAAATCAAAGCACTGCAGGCTACCAGGGAGAAGATAAATCTGGCAAAAGGCTAATGAGTGAGTCTGTGGCTGCAGCAAGGGGCGGCCTCCAAGAGTTTCCAGGCCTTCTGGCTGCAGGGAGTGGGTCTTCTTCTTGGGAGTGATGGGGCATGCAGTTGGCATGAGTTGGGTTTTTCCAGATTGAGCAGCCGGGCATGAGTTTAAATTTCTGGGCAGTGACAAAGGACAGTGAAGAAGTTCTCCACTTCTTGAGAACCATGAGTAAAAACCCTAGGAGGATACTCATACTGAAGCATGAAGGATTTAGAGTAAACAGCTAAAGAATTTCTGGAGGGTGTGCCTTGACTAGACAGATACCTACAGAAGGTTGTGGGACAGCTTTTCTTCGTAGGCTCAGGGGTGGTTCAGAATGCACACTCACATGTCTAGGTAAGGCAATAGTTATCAATTTCATCTCCAAATATGTGTACACACTGAACCTATTTTATACCAGGCTCTGTACCAGGCTTTTTGAACATGAACATCCCTGTTCTCAAGGAACTGTACAGGAGCATACCAAGGAATTGAGATGGCAAATAGATTTTTAATCTAGTCAGTTCTGTTTAATGGGAAGTGGCTGCTTTGAGCCTGTGTTCAGAAAAACCAGGAAGTTTCCATTAGGCTTAGGAAGAAAGTGGAAATCGTTTAGTGATGTCTGCACTGGTGTAGCATGGATAATGGTGTCAGTACTAATAGACAACCCTGCTGAGGGAAGGCAGCATATCTCATTCAGCAAAAACGTTAGGAACAGCTCTGCCTTGGCCTCAGTCCTGTGCTAGGAACGTGGCGGGGTAGGGTGGGGGGAGGTTGGTTGTAAATATATAAGTCTGCACGTGGAACCCAGCCTGGCTGGGAAAATGGTGATGTCATGATGAAACATTGTTATTTGCACTTGTCTAAAATCATGAAATTGGGGAGCTGGAAAGGAAAAGAGAGGAAAGTGGGCTGGAGTTCTCAGGAAAGCTCTTCAGAGTGGAGAGGGAGAAGGGGAGCCCAGCAAAGGAACAGTCTCCGGAACGTCAGCATTCTGCCATCAAAAGCTGTTCTTGAAGAGCAGCTGAGACAGGAGGAACCAAGGAAGGCCGCCCGAGTGAGCTGGTTTGTTCTTTCTTCCTTTTAACTTCCTCTGCCCCCCTCTCTCAGAAGCCTTGCAGGCTGAGGGCTGGGGGTGGGGGGCCCTGGGTGCTCCCAGCTGGGCTGGGCCCCAGCGTTTCAAAGCGCTGCCTGGATAGAGACGCCGTCCCTGGGCAGCGGTGCTGACCCTGCTCGTTCGGGCATGTGATGAATATTTCATAGCCCAGATGTAATCCCGCCCCAGCCTTCCCCTCCTTCCCAGGCTAGTACCCCTCTCCTCACGTCCCCACCTCCACTCCAGCCCCAGTCCCCATCCACTCCCAAGTCAGGGAAATCAGTCAAAACATTTATCAGGAATCGGTATGAACCAGCCAAGCGCTGTGAAGAGCTAATCTGTGCAGAGCTAATAAGAATGAACAAAGTCACCACAGACTCCGCCGTGGGCATTGCTGATAAGGATTTGTCAGAAGAATTGCAGGTAAGATCTGAACAGCCCAGGGAAGTGGAATGCAAATGCCTCGCTCCCCATCCGCCCTCCTGGTGCCCACTCTGGGCAGGCTGGAGGCCTCAGAACAGAATGAGAAATGCACCCGGCGGTGGGACAGGCAGGGAGGCCGGCTGAGATGCAGGGTTGTGCAGAAAGTGGAACAGAATCAGCTGGGCCAGGAGCAGTGCTGGGGGGTGGGGGCAGTGGCAGGGCCGAGTCGGGAGCAGAAGATGAGGAAAGATGAGAAGGCAGACTAGGGAACGATTTCCTTTTTCTCTTCTGTAGCAGAGTGGACAGAGTTTAGAGGGTAGGTGGGCAGGAGGTGCTGAATTGGGTAGTGAAAATAATATCCCAGACAATCAGAAGCTGTTGGAGATTGCAAGAAGCTTGAGGAGTTTCCTACCTGGAAATATAAAGAGTCAATGCTGCAGAGCGGTGGTCAGAGTGAGGCTATATAGCCAGACAGATGCGAACTTGAATCCCAGTGCTGTCTCCAGCTACGGAGACCTCGGGAAAGTTATTCAACATTGCTGAGCCTCAGTTTCCTCATCTGCACTACTCTACAAGATTGCTTGTCAGGATTACATAGAATAACCTCCATGCACTGGTGCAGGGCATGAGGCTTGGCACATAGTAGGGTTCAAAAAATCATAAGCTATGGCGGCACCTGTGGCTCAAAGGAGTAGGGTGCTAGCCCCATATGCCAGAGGTGGTGGGTTCAAACCCAGCCCCGGCCAAAAGCTGCAAAAAACAAACAAAAAAATTAGCTATTACTCTGTTGTCAATTTTATGTGTAGTTTTGCTCAAAGACAACCTATACTCCACCTTGGGTGCCAGTAAACTTTTTCTGTACAAAGCTAGGTAGTAAATATTTCAGACTTTGCAGGCTGTACAGTCTCAGTGGCAACTACTGACCTGTCCTGTTGCAGTACCAAGGCAGCCGGAGATGGCAGAGTGTGTCTGTGTTCCAAGGACACCTTACTTGGTAGGCCAGTGGGTGGTCTGGATTTGGTGATTGGGGCCGTAGTTGCCAACAGCCCCATGTAATTTGTCTGCAAACTGAACCAATGTACCTTATAGGAACTTCAAAAGGAGGTCAAAGGTAAGGCTGCCTTTGGGCCATCAGGCTCCCTGCAGAGGCTAAAGGCACCTGGAGGAATGAGACCCCACAGTTTGCAGAGGCTGTGCAAAGGGCACGGGCTGGGGGCATTCTAATAGATCGCTGAGAAGATTTCCCTATAAATGAGACATTATTGCCTTGACTGCGTTATATGTTTCCCCTCTATGCATCTTTGCTGCAAAGTTTACCGTGGGCCTGATGCATTTTTACTGCATCTCCTAAAAGTAGACACATTTTCATCTTTTTCTTGAAATACATATCGTTAAATCTCTCTACCAATTCCTTCTGGCTTATTGGACTTGGGAGCAAGCTGAGAAGAATGATTTGTTTTCAGGCCATAAAGCCACCCCCATGAGAGGCCTCTGTCACAACGCCCCAGCCCCAGTGGATAGTGGAGGCAGGGAGGGAAGGAGGCCTTGGTGTGGGGTGTAAATGAGGTTTTTGAATATCATTGGTTTTCTATTCCCTCACATGTTTTAAAATCTGGTAGTTTTCTCAAGTGCTGAACTTGCCAGTCTCCCAGTGCAATAATATTGTCTTGCATTTGTGTGTGGCTTTACAGCTTAGAAAATGCTTGCAATATATATATATTACCTTTCCGTCTCCACCACTTCTCTGTAAAGAAGCTTGCAGCTTGGGAAGATCATTTCCACATCACAGATGGGATGACTGAGACCCCAAGGAGCTTCTCTAGGACACTTGTTCAAGATCAGAAGAGCTAGCGAGGTGTAGTATAGCAGGCTGAATAGTGCCCACCAACCAGTTCAGGTTCTAGTCTTTGAAGCCTGGGCAAGTGTTCTTATTTGGAAAAAAAGGTCTTTGCAGATGTGATTAAGAATCTTAACAAGGGCCATAAGTGTCATCACATTCTAAATGTCCTTAGAATAAAAAGGCAGAGAGATCACACATACACACATAGCCACATAAACACACCACCATGAGAAGATGACGTCAGGATAGAGCAGAGAGAGATTTGGAGATGCTGGCCTTGAAGTCTAGAATGGTGTGGCCACAAGCCAAGGAAGCCTGACAGCTACCCTGAGCTAGAAAGGGCAAGGCACAAGTTCTCCCCTGTAGCCTTAGGAGGGCTCATGGCCCTTCATTTCAGCCTGAATGATAAAGGTTTCAACCTTCAGGCCTCCAGAATAGGGAGAGAATACATTTCTGTTGTTTGAAGCCTTTTAGTTGGTGGTGATTTGTTGCAGCTGACATTGGAAGTTTACATAGATAGTGGAGGAGGAGCTGGGAAGTGAGTCCATGTGTGTGGGGAGGCAAAGTCAGGTGTCCTACCTCTAAACCCAGCCAAGCTATCAGCCTGGAGAAGAACCCCTGCCTCAAGGAAAGATCAGATTTGGTAGGGATGTCGCTGAGCTCAGAGAACCAGTGGGTACACAGGTGTTAACTGAACCTTGAATTGGTGCCTGCAATTGTGGGCTCAGCAGAGAATTAGAAGAAAGCAGGGTCTGTGCCCTCAAGGTGCTCACAGGCTGTCTGGGAAAGCCGCACACGGGCATGACACAGTTTGTGAACAGAGTGAGCCAGGGTTTGATGAAGGGCCTGCCTGTGAGATGTGCACCATCGTTCACAGGTTTGGAAGTGCACTGGCTCGTCTGCAGATGGACCAGTGCAGACTGCAGAGACACTGTATTTCCCACGGGACTCTAAGACCCTTTGTCCCATGCATAATGTTGGTGAGAAAGTACTCTGTAATGGAGTGCTTACCTCCTGTCCTGAGGATTACAGTGGCCTTGTCCAGGCAGGACCATTGACCAGGTGCCAGATGTCCAGAACTCTGGGCTCGGATTTTCCATAGGAGGGAAGGGGGAGGGTGACATTAGATGTGATCTTGAAGAGGACGGAGAGGGGGTGTAAATACACAGGTGAGAGAAAATAAATTAAAACAGAATTGATTTCTAGTGTCTAATAGAGATTTTCTTTCTCTCTCTCTCTCTCTTTTTTTTTTTTTCTGAAGCCACATTTGGCATATATAATAAGACACCATCTGAAGCCACTGTGAGGAGTTGGAGCCTAACTGGAGGTGTGGGGGTGGGGTTCAGCTTCACTTGAATTTCTCTTCAGCAGCCTTCCCAGTGTCCCAGGGAGAGGCTGGGCCTCACCCAGCTGAGGGCCACTCTGATGTCTACCTCGGTGACAGCCCAGTGAGGAGGGTCCAACCCCCCAGCCTTCCTCCAGAAAAGTGGACATTATTTTAGGTTGGACCCAAAATGTAAGCAGCCTAATTGGCATCGTATTAGTACAAAGCAGAAAAGCCCATTGTTATGGAAGAGAAACCTTCTGATCCCCACCACTTAATCTTTAGCTTTAGGAGCCTCTCTTTCCTGCTCACCAAATCAATAGAGTCTGGGCTCCACGGGTGTGCTAAGGAACTGGGGACAGTGACAGAGTGCACGTGGCTGCAGGATCCTGGAGCTAGAGAATCCTGGTCCCCATGGGGTTCATGCTTTGGCCACCCTCCAGGGGATGCCCGGGGGTGGTGGAGGGAGAAGGCTCAGAGAGGTAAGAACACCACTGATGTACCCTCCTGTGCACAGTGTAGGGGAGAGTGCCATGGATGGGAGGACATGGGCACTGGAGGACCTTGTGGAGATTCAACGCTTTTTCCCGGGTTCTATAGCCTCTGAGTCATTTGAGTATTTCTCCGTCATTTGGGTCTTGGTGGGAGGCAGAGCATTTTCTCTTCATCCCTTTTAAAGGAACAAAATTTCCAGCTACTTGCTTTCCAGGCAGGGCTGGTGGATGCCCCAGGCTGGGCCAGTCTGAACTTCCACCCTGCACTGACCCACCCAGGAAGCGAAGAAGTGGAGCAGGTGGTGAGAATAACCCCAGGCATGTAGGGCTGGGGAGAACAGCTCCATGCGTGCAGAGCTGGTGGGGATAGCCCCATACCTGCAGAGCTGGGGAGGACACCCCCATGCCTGCAGAGCTGGTGGGGACAGCCCCATACCTGCAGAACTGGGGGGGACAGCCCCATGCCTGCAGAGCTGGTGGGGACAGCCCCATACCTGCAGAACTGGGGGGGACAGCCCCATACCTGCAGAACTGGGGGGGGACACCCCCATGCCTGCAGAGCTGGTGGGGATAGCCCCATACCTGCAGAGCTGGGAGGGACACAGCCATGCCTGCAGAGCTGGTGGGGACAGCCCCATACCTGCAGAACTTGGGGGGGGGACAGCCGCATCCCTGCAGAGCTGGGGGGGGTACAGCCACATGCCTGCAGAGCTGGGGGGGACAGCCCCATGCCTGAAGAGCTGGGGGGGGGACAGCCCCAGGCATGCAGGGCTGGTGGGGACAGCCCCATACCTGCAGAGCTGGTGGGGACAGCCCCATACCTGCAGAGCTGGGGGGGACAGCTCCATGCCTCAAGAGTTGGGGAGGACAGCCCCATACCTGCAGAGCTGAGGGGGACAGCACCACACCTGCAGAGCTGGGGGAGACAGCCCCACACCTACAGAGCTGGTGATGCCATCTAAGGGAGTCATGCTCCTGGCCACGTGGTCTTCTCCTTTTGTTTCACTTTCCCAGACTGGTTTTGCTGATGACCTTCTGCCTACCTGGGGACCACAGGGCACCTTTTAAACAAATTCATTTTCTGCTTAAATCTGCCAGAGTCGATTTTTATTGCTTGGAATGAACACACTGACTCAAACAACATGTTTTACCAGACAGAACAGGAGGCAAAGGTGGGAGATTTGTGTTCTAGAGCCTGGCATGAGGCAGGCTTAGGCATTATGCCATTTGGTCCTCACAAGGAACCTTTGAAGTACCTGGTGAGGAGGCTGTGCACTCCCAGCATGGCTGGTGGAGAGAGGGGTGGGATGTGAAGCTGGGGTGTCCCCACTCTGCATCTGGGAAGCAGCGTAGGAGTCACCCTTGTGAAACACCTCCTACCCTGGATCGTTCTGCTCATCTGAGAAGTCTGGATGTTCCCTTTTTCTGGGACATTAGATCTTGAAGAGGACAGGGCAAGGAATCTGAATTCAGAGGTGAGAGAAAATAAAGATCCTGCACGCAGAAGTCAGAGTTGATGCCTTCCTCTCTGCTCTCCGGGGGCATCAGGCAGATGTCTTCCTGTTCTCCCGCCATCTGTTGCTCATCCTCATCTTCTTTTCCAGAGACTGGAGTTCCTTGAGGCCAAGAATGAGCCCTTTGTTTGCCTTATAACTTTAGCATCTAACAAATGCCTCACACTTTGTGGTGCTTGATAAATGCTTAGCAAATTAAATTGATAATGATCCAAGTCTGAGCAATACAGACAAAACTGAATATGTAAAATTTTCACTACAAAAGGAACCATATGATCTAAAAGGGGGTGATCACCTTTGTATTTTAATCAGGATTCTCCATAGAAACAGAACCAGTAAGATGCATAAACGTTTGTGTGTATGTCCTGTTGCAAGCTGGAGAGCATATTTGTCCTTCCTCTGTTTTTTCTGTTCTCTTCAGGCCCTCTACAGATTGGATGGTGCCCACCCACAGGGGTGAGGGCAATCTTTTTACTCAGCTTACCTATTCAAATGCTAATCATTTTGAAAAACCCTCATTGACATACCAGAAATAGTGTATTACCAGTCATCTGGACATCCTTTGGTCCAGTCAAGTTGACACATAAAACTCAACATTATGGGCAGGAATGGTAGGGCTGTGTACAGACCTCAGTCATAACTGGGCTTAAAAGGTTCAAGGATGAATCCAAGACTGGGGGTCTACCATGCTTCCTTGGCTGCGGGGCCGGTCATTAGTTGAGACCAGTTGAGGGATAATGTGTGATGGTGGCCATACTGTTCCTGTCTCCCCCTCCCAGGCACCCTGGGAGTGGCTGCTCACACTTGTCTTACACGGTAGTAAATTTCCATAGTGCACCCCACGGCTCCAGGTTTTCACTGGAACCTTCTGAGAAGGGCCCAGCTCCATGACCTTTTCTGGAAAATTGGTTTTAAGAAAAGATTCTAGGGTAAAAGTAAGCATCTTGAGGGATGGTGAAGATGGTGGGGGCGCTTCCTACATTCTCAGCCTTACCCCCAACATACATGTTAGGCTGTTCAAACTAAACACTGAATATAAGTGGCCTGTAGGTGGTGCTGCCCCTGAGTACAAGTGGCCTGTAGGTGGTGCTGCCTCTGAGTACAAGGGGCCTATAGGTGGTGCTGCCTCTGAGTACAAGTGGCCAGTAGGTGGTGCTGCCTCTGAGTACAAGTGGCCAGTAGGTGGTGCTGCCCCTGAGTACAAGTGGCCTGTAGGTGGTGCTGCCCCTGAGTACAAGTGGCCTGTAGGTGGTGCTGCCCCTGAGTACAAGTGGCCTGTAGGTGGTGCTGCCTCTGAGTACAAGTGGCCTGTAGGTGGTGCTGCCTCTGAGTACAAGTGGCCTGTAGGTGGTGCTGCCTCTGAGTACAAGGGGCCGGTAGGTGGTGCTGCCTCAGTTACTTGACTCCAGGAGGCCATATTTGTATTCAGAACAACTTTGATCAGGTGAGCACTCCATAACCATGATTCAAAAGACCATCCCAGACCACCTGTTCTGCATCAAGAGGTAGCCTTGGGAGGCAGCTCTTGTCTGAGAGACCTTTTCTCTATTTCATTATAAATCTCCACTCTCCATGGCCAGAGGTCCCCCACCTGCCTGGAGCTCAGCTGACTGAGGGGCAGAAGACTGTCCTTGGATTGTTCTCATCACTAAATAATTTCCAGCCAGATACGTGGGAGCCTCGGAACCACATGAAGTGTTGTCTGGAGAAATCTTGCCCAGATATAACATTGAGACAACATTTAAAACCTCATTTGAGTGAACACAAAGAGAGGGCTCCTGGGTAAAAGAGACTTAATTAATCTCGTTTCTGTGTAGATACTTTTAATTAAATGTAGCTCCACATTCCTTCCAAGTAGATTGGAAGGGCAGTCTTTGCTACTTGGTGGGGCTGAGTTGAGGGAGGCTGGCAGGTGGGCTGAGGCAATCAGAGGTGCTGGAAGTACACTGTTGGCCCAGGGTTGGGAACCTGGGATATGGCCCTAACTCTGCCCTCCCTCCATCTCCTAAGCCAAATGTGCCTCCAACCATGGGTCCTGCCTTCATAATCATCTACTGATTCCCCCTTTCTCTCTCTAACCCACAACCACACTTCTAGTTCAGGCCCTCTACACCTCTCTCCTTGTTTATGGCAACAGACTCCTAATTGTTCTCTCTCTTTCCAATCTCAATTTTTTTTTAGTACATTCTGATTTATCCAGCTAAATGATACTTCTTAAAATGCTACCTTCATCTCCCTGCTCAATAATTCAGAATAGCTTTCAATTTTCTGATCAAATGCAAGCATTTCCTCTTGGTACGGCCAGAGTATGGTATCTCAGAAGACTGGTCAAATTTAAGAGTGGCAGTCGTGCTGGGGAGGGAAGTGAGATAGAATGGATCCAATCAACAGTCTCCTGAAAAGAAGCTAGACCTGCGTCAGGCAGAACATGCAACAAGTCAAATTGAGGAGTCCGGGAATAAAGGAGGAATTTGGAGGTGAGGCAATGAAAACTGAGAAGGCTAGAAGACAGGCAAGTTTCAACTGAAGGAGAAACTTAGAGGAAATTCTATGAGGTCACAAGAAGTAAGCCAGGGGGACTTTTGTAGGTAGTCTGCCTTGGGCAGAGAAGAAACCAGTCTGGTGTGTTGCAGATAGAATTACACTACCCATGTGGCAGAGATTAGCTGCTCACCTAAGATTAGCTGGCACAAAACTGTATTCACTATCTTCTCTTATGGACAGATGGAGCCATGTAACTGAGTTTTGGTCAATGAAACGTGGGTGAGAGGCCTTTCAAACCCCCCTAAGAGAGCTGCTATCCTATCTCTTTTTGTTCAATACCTAGCTGGATGGAGGGATCCAGGGGCTGGACCTGGATGATGGCAAAGACCTTGGATAGATGGATCCTGAATCTCTGGAAGGGTGTGTGGAGCAGAGCTTCTCCAAGACCTACCACCATACTGCATTGTGATATGATTGAGAAATAAACATGTGTTGTGTCAAGCTCCTGAGATTTGGGGATTGGCTGCGATAGCAGTTAGCCTATACTAATACAACTGGCAACTTGTTAAGAGTACACCGAAGAGAAAAAGAAGCAGGTAAACCTGGACCACATCCCCCCCCAGTGAGAGCCTGTGAAGGTTCCTCCAGGGTAAGGTCACTTCCTGTCTTACTTTTATCTCTCAGCCCTACTTCTCTGTTTTCTGTAACCGTGAGGAGCCCCAGTGACCAGAAGAGGCAAACCCTACCTCAAGAAGGAGAGTCAGCGTACTGTGTCAGTTTCATTTTTGCCTCAACACTGCTGCAGAACTGAGGTTTACAACAGCAAACGTTTATATTTACGTGTGTTGACTGGGGTGGTGACTCTGCTTCAGGCTGAAGATGGTGTTCAAATCCGCTCTGTGTGTCAGGAATTCTGGGCTCAGCAGCTTCGTGGCAGCCTGCCGAATCACAAACCATCCAGGCAAGCCACATTAGCACATTTAAACTTCTGCTTGTGACACATCTACTAACATTGCATTGATCAAAGCAGGTGACAAGCCCGGAGTTGATAGGGTGGAGACTCTTACTCTGCGTACTGTGAGCCATGGCAGAGTGTAAGGGAAGGAAGGAATGTGGGAAAATCACAGAATGTACAAGTACTATCTTTGTAAGACAGTTGCCTGCCTAAAATCCAATGCCCCCGAGCCGGTAGGCCCATGTTTGTTTGAGTCAGGTAAGAGGTTTCACAGAGCTGCAAGGATTGGCCAGGCTGTTTTAGGTAATGAAAAGAAAACAGGGAGAGAAAAGCTCTTATTTCTTGTCTGGCTGCTAAGTGGCCTTTGGCAAGTCACTTCTCTCTAGAACTCAATTTAATTATCTGGGCTATGAGAAAGATAGGCAGGAAGATTTCTCATGTCCTTTCAAGCTCATACCTCTGAAGATTCTGAGAACATCTATCTCTGGGATCCTCAACCATGGTCTTTGAGATCCTATTATCTTCAAACTGGTGGGGACGCTCTGTCCCGGCAGAGAAGTCTGGGAGAAGGTAATGTCTGCAGTGTCCTCCCCAGAGGGGCAGTCGGGAGGACAGAGGCTGGAGAGAAGGCTGAAGTATATTTCTCTGTGCACTCCTAAAAGCCCTTAGATCAGGCTGCTCAGGGCCTGATAATTTTTCCATTAAGAGAAAATAATTTTCTATGTCTGTTTTGGTTGTATTTATCTGCAGTTGACAGCATCAGCCACCACTGCAGCAACATGCCTCCTGTCTCCCCGACCAGGCGTGTTCTTGTGGGGAACAGAAAGGGGCAGAGATCTCAGCATCTCCTGGCCTGGAAGAAGGGGACAGACAGCTACGACATGACCCTGCTATCCATCTCATGTGACCCAGTTGTGACCTCAGGTACCGCCCACTCCATTTTCTTTCCTAAAAAAGAAATGTAAACAGTAACTCAGCCATGAAACCTACCACCGCGCCGTCTCCACCCGTCCCCCACCTCCTACCTATCGCTTCTTCTAAACCAGCTTGACAATAACCATTCATCACGAAAAAGAAAACAAAGTACAGAGAAACAAAAACCAATCTAAGGCCGCAAATTGACGTCAAACTTTGAAAAATGGACTCAGAGATGGTTGTGCGGTGAGCTCTTTCTGCTTTCCATAGCAGATGGGGCCAAACACCTCCTGTTGCAAACCCTCATGGCCCCAAGTTCAACTTGGAGGCGACTACAGCCCATGGACCAGATCTGACTTTCAGAGGTGACATTGGGATGAGAAGGGGAGGAAGAATAGTCCTCTGGGCATCTAGGCAAGGGAGAGCCACTTCTTTTTTTGAGAGCTCATTTGCCTTGGGTGAAATTTTGAGTGGGCCTGAACCTGGGATGGGGTGATGTTGGCTCCATGCTATCCTTCTGTATTCTTTCCCTTTTGGAGCTGGGGTATGAGATCCCAGCTGATCTGACATTGGCAGAGGCTAAGTATTGATACCTCTCACTTGTGAATCTGGGGAGCTTTGCCAAGTTCACAGCATTGTCATGGGCACATTCTTAATTGAAGGAAGCCCAGGGTGGAGGCAGAACAGCTGAGGAAAGTGAGATGCTAAGAGAATCTGTGACTTGCAAAGAGTCACACAGCTTGTGAGTGACAGGGTTGAACTTGAACCTAGGTCTTTCTGGCTCCAGGAAGCCAAGGATCTTCTTCCTCTTCCAGACATTTTGATCTGGAAGGAGTCTAAGAAATATCACAGTATCACTAAGTGACTACAGTTTTTCAGAAGGGGACTCTCAAGACCAGAAAGAAGAGCTGACTTACCCAAGGTTATACAGCAAATTGGGTCAGAGTCAAGAGTCTAGATCTCCCATATACAAGCCAGGTAGAAGTGTTATGTCAGCAAAGTGTCAGGGAAGAAAGAACGGGAATCCTACAGCGGGGTTTCCTGGGAAGGGGCTGAGATGGTGATTGGCAGGATCCAGATGGGATGTTTTGCTCCTGGGCTCGCTGTGGGATGTGGTATCTGCCTGTCCCTTGGACCAGTGCTGAGACAGCCACAGGATGATGGAAATCTGGGGGAAGGACATTTGGCCCCCAGCTGATAATGTCTGAAGAGTCGCTTCTGTCTCTTCAGAAATAATTTCTTCCTTCTCTTCTTGTAGAATCATATACCTATTCTTATCTGGTCACCAGTGTCCCTGGCCTGTCCCCAGATGTTCAGCACTCCTAAAGGCCCTGGCCCGTGTCTCATCCCCTGGAGGAGAACCAGATACTGTGGACATCCTCCCCCCTAATGCCCCGACAGATTTGCCTCTCATGTGATCCTGCCCTCTGTAAGACGATCCAGCTAATCCAACAGGCTTAGTGAAGCCCAGGTTCAAATTCAGCTTCTGCCACACACGAGCTCTACATTCTTGGCTCTACATTCTTATTAACCTCTCTTAGCTTCAGTTTCCTTATCTGAGAAATGAGGATAATAATAACTTTCCTCACAGGGTTATTGGGTGCTTGAAATGACTTTAGGTAAAGAACTTAGCACAATGCCTGAGGCATAATAAACATTCAATAAATGTTAGTTATTTTTAGTTTTTAAACCTATTCATGTTCCCGTCTTTCTGGAGACTAATGACTCATTCAAGAGTTAAAATAGGTGTGTTTTTACAGAGATCTCATTGAGGAAGCTTTAATAGAAAGATAGTGATATTTTATTCCCCGAGTTACCCCCTTAGAGGAGCCCCACCTTGAGCAGTGAGGTCTCCAGCTAAGCCCTCAGGACACATCCCAGATGGGGATGACATTTGGGGCCTTTGGATCTATCTGTCAAGATCCCTGATGGTGCTAGAACTCGCATCCCTCAGCTGAAGCTCGCAGCAAGAGGTTCTGGAACCACAGCCGTGTGATAACGTGGACACAGGTGGGGGCGTGAAGTGGAGAAGCCAACAGGTCCCTTTGGCCCGAACACCATCTCACAGGGACACGGAGGGGTTTGGAATCAGGTGACCAGGGTCCAGGCCTCCCCCTCCATTTATTGGTCATGTGTTCTTCCCAAAGTTATTCAATACCTGTGAACTTACCTTTCCACACCGGGAAGAGGTTGAAATAAATAACATAGATAAAAAGCAATTTGTAAGTGATATGCTCAAGTACACATTTGTTTCTTTGGATAACTTGAGTCAAAGGATCTGTAGACTTAGTGCATCTCAACTCAGATTTTCATGAACTCTGTGGCCTTGTTCTAGCCAGAGATGCTGGTTTAAAAGAGGAAAGACCTCTTACAGTGCCATCAGCATAATAAAAGATGCCTGTTTCATCACACCCTCTCCAAAACTTGGCCTTGTAGATCTTCTGATTAATGTAAATGGCAATTCAGTAGAAACTAAATTTGATCCAATAGGGAGGGACAAAACTGGAGGCCAAGAGACCAGTTTGGGGACTACTAGATTAGCCCAAGTGAGAGATGATAAAGTCTTGATTTAAGACAGTGGCTGAGAGGACGGAGAGGAGAGATCAAACCAAGGTAGGCACTTTCACTAACTGATTCATTTAATCTACATATTAATCTGCTCTCCAGATGAAGAAGCCTGTTGTTGGTACATTGTGACTTGCCTACAGGTCGTAGGATTGTGGATCATTTATTAACCCATCTAAAACCCATTCTAAGGGAACCTGCTCATCCCAAACCCTCTAACAGCACATGACCCTGCTCTTCCAGCCAGATTTGATGACCAATGGTGGGCATGGGACCCAATAGTAACTCATCCATAGTGTAACTACGGACCTATGATCTGGGGCGGGGGAGTGGAGGTCTGATCAGGTCCTTTCTGAGGGTCCAGTGAAGACATTCAGAGGAAAACTGTCATTTGTGGTTGTGAGTGCTAAGGTAGAAAGTCAGCACAAAGACAGGGCTAAGGAGGATGGGGGCACATATAACCTGAAATTACAAGGTGCAGGGGCATGGTAAGGTGTGAAAGCTAATAGAATGGAGGGGGCATAGAGCAGATACGCAGAGAAAGGTGAAAATACTGAGACAGAAAACCCGGGCTGCCCTGGGGAGGCAGAGAAGCTGTTCCCAGGAGCTCCTGTGAAGCCAGACTGACCTTCACTCTGCCTCCCACAGAGCCTGCAGCCCCCCACACCGGGAGACCCTGTCTCCTTTAGAGCTCCTTCTGAAGCTTCCATACACTCTGGATTGTCCTTTACTACCACCTGCCTCCTTCTGTCACCTGGGCTAATTCAGTAGTCCCCTATCTGGTCTCTTGGCCTCCAATTTTGCCCCTTCCCTTTGGATCAAATCTGATTTCCACTGAATTGCCATAGTAATCTTTCTAAAATGTAAATTATAAGCGCTACCTGATCGAGTGCTGAAAAGGGTATGATGATGAAACAGGAGTCTTTTATCGTGTTGATGGGACTGTATGTGGCTACAATGGTAGAGGAAAGTAAAATAGTAATATCTATTAAAAGTAAAAACCCCATAACCTTTGATTAAACATTCTACTCTCTGGCAATCTACCCTATGGAAATAGAATAAAAGCACTGGTAGCTAAGACTGCATAGTCAAGCTACTTATTGTAACGTTATTTTAGGTGCTGACATAATTGTAAATAACCAACAATAAATGTTTAAATAAATTTTACTATATCCATATGCTGAAAAATCATACATGTATTTAAAAACTAAGTTTGTTCTGTATTCATCAACTAGAAAGAGTATACAATATGAGATAAAGCAGGTTGCTTAATCAAGTATGATATACTTTTGAAAAACTATTAGTACAAAATGACATATATCATGTGTTTTATGTATAAATGTGTGTGTGTTTCTGTTTGCTTGGTCCCCATGGAGGTAGATGTGGAAAATGACTGGGTATTTGGGGTAGTATAGGGCAGTAAATCTCAAGTTTTTATATCAGAATCACCTGAAGGGCGATAGCAGATGGCTGGGCCCACTGAGAGTTTCTTATTCAGTAGGTCTGGGGTGAGCCACAAGGACCTGCGTTTCTAAGAAGCTTGCAGATGGGCTTGGTGCCTGTGGCTCAGTGAGTAGGACACCAGCCACATACACCGAGCCTGGCCCAGGCCTGCTTAAACAACAATGACAACTCCAACCAAAAAATAGCTGGGTGTTGTGGCAGACACCTGTAGTCCCAGCTACTTAGGAGGCTGAAGCAAGAGAATCTCTTAAGCCCAAGAGTTTGAGGTTACTGTGAGCTGTGACGCCACAGCACTCTACTGAGGGCGACATAGTGAGACTGTCTCCAAAAAATACCAAAGCTTCTGAATGACCATGACCCTGCTCATTAGGGAACACACTTTGAGAACCACTGCTATAGAGTGTACTGGGGCAATAGAAATGGGGATGGAGAAACGATGAGTTTTCTTTATATGACTTTATATCCTTTCCCTGGTTTTAGTAACGCTTATGTAACTGCTATACATTTTGAAGGGGGAATATTGTCAAAGAGAGAGGAAACATATTTTCAAAAAAAGGTAAAGGGAACCTACTTGGCTCTCTATTGCCTACAAGATAAATTCCAAACTCAAGGGCGTGGCATGAAGGCCTTTCAGGAGTGTGGCCTGCCTTTGGCCTTCAGTCACTGCCCCCCAGCAGAGCATAGCCATCTGTCCTGGACCTGTGAGGCTGCCCACCCTTCCTGCTGGTGTTCACTGGCTGCCCGTGTGAGCTTCAAAGACAGGCAGGACTCAGTTTTGGATCCCTAGTGCGACGTGCAATTCTGTGCGTACACAGTAAGTGCTCAATAAATTCTGGTGAATGAGGATGAATGAATGACTTGTAGGCACCCAAAGGAAGCTGCTGGATTTGAAGCCCCATCCCTGCTCCATCAGCATCTTCTCTAAGTGGTGGGCTGCAATTCCCAGCTGCCTGTGTCAAGGAAATGCAGACAAACCCAGCCGGCAGGGAGAACAGGCAGGTGTGGGTCGAGCGGTCTGCGTTCCAGACCCACCTGCTTCTCCTTGAAGCTCTTCAGCCCCTCCTCAACCTTCCCCATCCCTCTCCATCTAAGTGGGTAATGGCATCGGGAAGATGGAGGTCACAGGAAGTCCCAGCGTGGGAGTTCAAGGGGGGCAGCCTTATTATGCTGATTTCTCTTTGGAGCAAGAGTGTGAGTGTGTACGTGTGTGTTTCAGTGAACGGGCACCTACGCACGTGACTGTGTGGACACGTGCACAATTGTTTAAGAGTAATCACAGAGTGCTGCATTCGTGTGGTGCTTTACAGTTGATAAAGCATTTCATGTCCATTATCCCATTAAGTCCCCACGAAACCCTGTGACTTATGCAGAATGAACATATTATCATTTCCATTTTTGCGCTGAACAAAATAAGAGAGTTTTAGTGACTTGCTTCAGATGACACTTGGAGGAAGCCCGCTGAAATCCAGAGCAAAGCCATCACCTGGGTCTCCTTCCAGGCACCTTTACTCCCAGCAACCTCAGGGGTGCTGAGAGGAGGGCAATGCAGGGCTCCCCAGTATCCCTCTACCTGGGGGTGGGGGCCTCCCCGGTGGGACCCACTCCTCTCTCCCGTGGATGGCACTGTTCTAGAATCCTCAGGCCTTATTAACTTGTCACCCATCAGGACTATCGGATACCTACTGTGTGTTACTGTGGGGGATGCAGAGATGTTTGCAAGAGGGGCTGCATCTGTAATGGGCAAGGGGCCTGACTTCAGATATCATCACTGCCTCTTCTTCTTAGACGAGGCTATGGGAAGCAGGGGAGCAGAGCCGTCAGAGCCAGAGGACGGGGTCTCCATTCTGCTTCCCACTAACTACGTGATGAAGGGCAGGAGAGGTCTGAAGTCTCAGGGATTCACAGTTCCCAGGGGGTCATAGATCGCACTCCCTTGTGCCACCTGAACACAATAGTCCTGGTTGCAGGCATTCAATAAACAAAGAGTCACCCTAAGGCAAATCTCAGGAGGGATGTGTTTGCAGAGCAGAGCATAGTCTCCAGCACACAGACCTGGAAAGAATAACAGATGGAATCTAGGAGAAGAAAAAAAATGAGTCAAAGACGATTCTGAAAGTTCCAGAATGATCTCTCAGTGGGCACTGAAGACAGACAGGGGAAGGCGAAAGCGGAGTTGGAGGAGGAGGGGAACCCCAGCTGTGGTCTGCACGGTGGCCTCGGGGATCTCACCACTCCAGCTCCCTGTCTGTGCCCCACTGCCAAGTCTGCCTGGGTCCCACAGGCAGCCTCATCCCTGCCTCCACAGCCAGACAGTTCCCCTGGGCAGGGGGACTTCTGTCTATTTGTTTTCTATTACGCTGTTTAAGGCAAAGAAAAGTGGGTGTTCACACAGATGCCATCCTTCCCTTCCCCTTTTCCGAGGTGGGTGGCCCTAACGATATCTGGTGCGAAGGAGCAAAAATAGAAGGCACGTTCTAGGCAAAGGAAACTCATATGCCCTGGGGCTTTTGGGGTGTCAGGCTCGGGGGTGTTATTCTATTTAATGCTCACAATCAACTTGGGCTTGGTTTTATTTCTATTGTTCCCACAAAGGCTAGGCTAGTAACTAAGATCCTAAAAGGAATGTCACAGGAGGAAAGACTAAAGAGTTTCCTCCAGGCTAACGCTGACCTACCTTCTTGTTGAACACAGCTAGCAGCCTGAGCCCTGTGCTTGGCACCTGTCTGCATCACCGCTCCCCACTTTCTCCCACTGGCTGTCCCTGAGCCACAGGAGGCTGGTCCTCGGAGGCTCTCCCTGTCACCCACCCACTAACTCAGCGTTCTAGAGAGGCTAAAGCCTACATATGCCAGGATCTAACCCCCAACAAGAAATAGACTGAACTGGTTAACCCCAACACCCTGCTGCATATCTGTAAACATCTGACTGAGCTCCTAAGGGCCTTCGAGGCTCAATCAGACCCCAAAAGACTCCGTTTTAACTGAAGAGCACCTTCTCCTGTGAGGCTCTCCCTGGCTGCCTCTTAAGGAATAATTGTCATCACCACCATGGACAGCGTGTTGCACACATCCCTTGTTTGATACTCAGTGATCAAAGTAGGTATTATTGACCCCATTTTAGAGGTACAGTGACTGAGGCTGTACAGTGACTGAGAGGTTCAGTAATTTGCCTAAATCCCAGGCTAAAATCTCTCCCTTCTGAGGTTTTGCCTTAGGGCGACCCTTTCTTTATTGAAGCCTACAGCCAGGACCACTGTGTTCGGATGGCAAAAGGGAGTGCGATCTATGACTCCCTCCCTATTTGACAGTCCTGGGAACTGTGAATCCCTGAGACTTCAGATCTCTCCTGCCCTTCATCATGTAGTTAGTGGGAAGCAGAATGGAGACCCCGTCCTCTGCCTCTGACGGCCCAGTTCCCCTGATCTGCATGGCCTCGTCTCTTGCTGGGCTATTGCGGGGATGTCCTCTTACTTCTCCACACAAGGCCACCATTCAAATAACTTTTCTACAGTTCCCACAGCCCCACTGGCCTTTCAAAGACCTTCTCTAGGTTTCTTCTTTTATCTCCCAGCTCATCTTCTGACACCTGTCTCCCAGCTCCTGGCTGTGGCCACAGCTCTCCAAACTGTCTCTGTGCCTTGCCCAGGTAGCTTCGACGCCCTTCTCTGAATGGCAAAATGACCTCTACCTCCTCTATGAGACCTCCCCTGACTGCCCAGGCAGGACCCCTAGTCCTGTCCTGTGTTCCCACAGCACTCGCCTCAGCTCGGTACTCTAGCTCCCGTCTATGGGAGTATCTGAATTTATTTGTTTGCATTTCTGATTTCTCCCCAGATTGTAAATTCCTTGAGGCAGAGAATGAGCCTTATTTATCGTTGTATTCCCAGTGTCTCGTACAGTCAGGGAAGGCCACATAAAACATGTTCTGGACGTGTTTGTGGAGCTGCTTCAAGTTAGGTCTGCTGGGGAAAGTCAGGCCAAACTTCCAGAGACATCCACCTGCCCACCCCCACCTGGGTCTGCTTTCTGAAAATTGTTCTTTGGGGGCCCCTGGCCTGCCCATGCCCCCTCAAAATCTCTTCCAGGTCACATGCCTGTAGGAGCTTTGGATTGACGTCTCGGGTCCACCCTCCCCTCACTTGGGGGTCACAGCCAGTTTCTGGCCTCTCAGGGTCTCTGTGGCTCTGCCATGTCCCATCTGTCTTAGTTCACTGGGCTGCCACACAAAGGACCATCAACTGAGTGGTTAGAAATTTAATTATTACAGTCCTGGAGCCGGGAGAGTCCGAGATCAAGGCACTGGCAGATTTGGAGTGGTGAGAGCCCGTTTCCTGTTCCATACATGGTGCCTTCTCACAGTGTCCTCACACCGTGGCAGGCTCAAGCTGGCTTTCTGGGACCTCTTTTATAAGGACACTCATCCCATTCATGAGGGCTTTACCATCATGACCTAATCAGCCTCCAAAGCCCCACCTCCTCCTACCACTCCCTGGAAGTTGGGATTCAACATGTGCATTTGAGGGAGACTCAAACATTCAGGCCAGAGCAGCACCTTCCAGCATCTCACCACTGTTGAAAGGAGTAGCTGGAGAACGTAGACTAAGACCCCAGGAATTCCCATGCAGTGGGAATGGTCCAGATGCATGGTTCCTGAGCTGATGGAGGAGTAAGCACCATCTGCCCAGGGATGGGAGTCAGGAGGGGTGAGGTCCTTCAGGGCTGGCGCTGTACCTCCAGGAGACTGCGGGCCTTTCCTGGGCCTCTGAGATGGAAGGAAGAGCCTTCACTTCAGCTGCTCCTCCCAGACTGGGCTGAGATTAGGGGCTCAAGATGAGGACTTGCCCTAGGTTTTAACACCATTATAGTGAATCTTCACAAAACCCATGAGGGTGGAAACATCATGATCTTCCCCTTCCAGAAGAAGAAATTGAGCTGCAAAGGGGTTGTGTACCTTCGCTGTGGTCAACTCCTCCCACCTGTAAAGCGGGAGCATTTAACCACCGAGGAAAGGCCTAGAGCAGAAAAATCTCTTGTGTATTGACTTGACTTACTGGGGTGATGGCTGTTAGGGTTCCTCAGTCTAGCCTAAACCCAGGGTGCAGTTAGTTCCCTGATAGTGTCACCTGGCCTTCTCTGAACTATGCTTCAGAGTCCCTCTTCTCTGCTGGGTGCTGCCCAGTTTTGCCAGAAAACAAAGACATCCTCCTCCTTCCTCAGTTTCCCTTCTGCTCTCCTGCCCCCAGATCCCCTTTCTAGTGTCTGCTGACAATGACTGACTCTCTCATTGACCAAAGGGCCTCTTCTCAACTGGTCTTCAACTCCAAGCTTCCTTGTCTGTCCATGCAAAGTCTGGCTCCAGCAAGGATCCTGAAAAGCTAGTTTAGAGGGCGTCCTCCCACTCTTGATATCTGACCACCCTGGCCTGCCTTCAGCCTCAATCCTGCTAAGTTGGCTGGACAAGAATTCTGCTCCCTGGAGCCCCTGACCCCCTCTTTTGGTCACTGACTATAAATTTCCACTTGCCCTTGGTGTACTCAGAGCTGCGCCCCATCTCTTTCTGCTATTTCAATAGCATTGCCAACTATCATGACAGCCCTGGATAATAAGTTGTCTTCTCCATTTTAACAAGCGTCAGAATAATTTTTTTCTTTAACATTATCCCTGAGCCCAGGGAGGGCTAGAGACAGGCAAATACAAGTGAGTCACTCTCGCACCTTCTCACCCCTGTCTGTCTGTCTGTCTGCCTGCCTGTGTGTCTTTGGGCATGACAGACAACCAGCGAGGGAAGCTGCTTCAGGAATCTGGGTGGGGACTGGAGCTTCAGGACTCAGAAATGAGCCAGGCAGGGCAAGAAAGAACTTCCACCAGAAGAGCAGGCCACCTGGGCTGGTGTCTCCTAGGCGGAGCGGCCACTCCGTGTAGTGAGTGTGGACTTTACCATGCACTCTGGTGTGCAAGAAATGACACACGACTCTATTTGTTAAGTAAAATCTGGCAGTGAGGTCTTATCTCACCAGGTTGGTAGGGATTGCTCTCAACCCACACTCTTTCCCTTGGGCCAGAACTGTGTGCAGGAACTGTCCTCTGGTCTTGTGCCCCCACTTATGTAATCGTCTCCTGGCCTGCAAGAACCTGGAGGGAGATAGTTTTGCTGCTTTTGACCTGGACTTAGGGGTGGATGAGGATCCTGGTGGCTTCCCAACCCCCGCCCCTCTAGCCTTGGACAGTCTCTGATCCTCTCCTTCCCTGGACACACTACACACACTCCCTCCTCACTCTCCCTCCTCCGGGAAGACCTGGCACAATCCATCCAAGCCACCCAGGATGGAAGCTGTATTCCTGTCACTTCTGCTTTGGAAAATAGCTGGGTCCCTTCTTGAAGGGGGAGAGAAAATACTTTAGGGAAAAAAACAACACAAATGAACACCTCCACCACTTGTCTTGTGGGTGCCTCCCTTCTGTGGGGTGAGAGTGTGTTTAGGTGGTGGTGGGAGGAGGGAGCAGTCGGACGGGGCTGGAAGTGGGGCGGGGAGTTTTAGTATAAGGAGAAGCCCTCGCTCCCTGGTCTCCCAAACCACCCACCACAAATAGGAAACGGCTTCGGACACACCCGTCCCTAACAGCTTGTCCCAGGTTTAAGGAGGCAGAGTAGTTATCAAATTCAGAATAGGGGAAGGTTCCAGAGAGAAGGGTGAAAAAAAAATTTTAGTTTTTTGAGACAGAGTCACACTATGTCATTCACCTTCAGTAGAGTGTTGTGGCATGACAGCTCACAGCAACCTCCAACTCTTGGGCATAAGTGATTCTCTTGCCTCAGCCTCCCAAGTAGCTGGGACTGCAGGTGTCCATCACTATGCCCGGCTATTTTTTGTTGCAGTTTGACGTGGGCTGGGTTTGAACCTGTCACCCTCGGTATATGGGGCCGGCACCCTACCCACCGAGCCACAGGCGCTGCCCAGCCCAGCTACTTTTTTTTGTTGCTATTGTCATTGTTCTTTTAACTGGTTCAGGCTGGTTCGAACCCACCAGCCTCCGTGTTTGTGGCCAGCGCCCTAACCACTGAGCTACGTGAGCCATCCAAGGGTGAAAAATATTAAAACTTCTGCCAGGGACTGAGCAAAAGTTTCTGTCCCTTTGGCTGACAGGGGGCCCGGGTGTTCACTGGGAACCTTGTGTGTGTGTGTGTTTTTGGGGGTTGGGGGGGGGGCGGGTGCTCCACACCAAAGGTAGAGAGGCTGTTCCCACCCACCTCAAGTGCACTGTGCTAATGAATGAGGCATCACCATGCCTTCCCCAGGGCCACAAGCCCAGATCACAGCTCCATTAATGCACCCCTGGAGTTCATTGTGATTGGCATCGCTACAATAAACAGTAAATGAGTGAATAATAATTGGCCATCTATTTGAAAGTGTTTCTGAGGTTGCCATGGCAATCACACCTTTTATTAAGCTTTATTAAGCTGCAGCCTAGGAGTGGGGCAGGCAGGAGCTCAGCCTCCCAGGGCACTCTGCGGGGGATCTGACCTGCTGGATGACCTTTCTTGGGAGGCCTTGGTGCACAGGGGCCAGGCCTGGGGACAATGCCTTTAAATTTTTTTAACCACTCACCTTCTCTGGGGCATTTGAGAAGGATGCATTTCATCCACACCTAGACATAAAAAGGTCTCCCTCCTGTCTTCTCCCCTTCATCAAACACCTTAGGAGTGGGAACAGGGGCACAAAGTTGTTTTATTTCTGCCCCCAAGAATTTCCCCTCAGACCCATGGTAAAAACTAAAATTAGAAAAATTTTGGAAAATAAAATAAATTGTATTTTAGAATGGTGATGAAAATCTTTCAGATGAGGTCCTATTATCCTGTCTTTATGATTCCTCTCCCTCCCCATCCTCCCCCAATGAATGCTAAATCCCTGCGTGCACGGAAAAGATTTGAATGTGAAACTACCTAGAATATCAGATCATTGTAATTCTTGTCCACCACATACAAGAGGTACAGTTTTATTCTCACATGCAAGAACAAGGTATATTTCTGCATACGGGGGACAAAACAATTTTCTCTCTCTTATTCTCTCTCTCTCTCTCACACACACACCCCCACACAGAGAAAGAGATTCAGGAAGTTCTTTCTCTGCTTATGGATCTGCTTTTGCTGAATTCTGGTCTTGATGTCCGTGGACCAGCAGCCAACCATTAGGGGAGATGGACCATGAATTGTGGCAGGAACATGCATTCATTTCTGTGGATTTTAAAGCAAGTGGCTTATTGTTACCCCTGCTCAGAAACTGTCCAAACCTGCAGCAGGAAAGTCATGCTTGGAAATGGTCACCATGAAACCAAAGAAACATTAACGTAAAACACTGTTTTTAACTACAAAAAGTATATGTTACCTTATTGTTTATTTTCAAATACTTCAGTACACTATAGTCTGGGAGCAGAGTAACCAAATTTAGCAAACAAAATATAGAATGCAGTTAAGTATGAATTTCAGGTAAATGCCAAATAATTTAGTATAATATGTCCCAAACATATGTATTTTATCTAGCAACCCTAACTGTGAAATGTCCTTTTGATCCAAATCCTAGGGGGTAGATGGTTAACATGGGAAGAACCCTAATCAGGAATTCATATTTCAGATTGAGATAGTTGACATTTGAAAGACTACACGCAGAAAAAAACACTCCGAGGCAGCTACTGAAAGACCTCTAGCTATTTTTATATACTATCAACACCAGCGACTTTGCTAATTAGCATAATGGATGTTAGAAATAATTTTCTTGTGTGAAACAAATACAGATCAAGATGTGTATATTGGCCAGAAGCATCAGATACAGGAGCTCTTCCTACCTTTGCTCAGGAAATGTATATAAGTTAATCAAGTTCAAGGATGACCTATGCTCTTGGGAATGGTGCCCAAGGATTTTAAACCAGTGTTATTTATAGTCATTAATCAGATAATTTTAAAGCCTGACTCACAAACTACCTCTAGGATATTGCTACATCTTCATACAAAGTGCTGTCACACAGCCTAAAAAGGTCAGAAGGCTAGAATTTCCTTGGTTTGGTGGATAGGCTATTTGTTTGGGGCTAGCTTGCTAATAAATATTTGAATGCATGGGAGAATCCAGCCTGAAACTTGTTTTATTGTAACATACCCCCTGGGAATGAGAGCATCGCCTTCAACTATCTACAGAAAGAAACAAATAGGTTTAGGTTCGGACATAACAGAGGAGATTCTTGCAGTCACCAAGGCAGAGAGGGTTTTGGTTCTCAGAAGTATGTGAATAAAAACAAATGGAAGATTTAGAAAAAGTTAAAAGTACTGAAAGGAGTAGCTGAGCAAATAAAATGGATTCCTGGTGCAAAAATTATATTCAAAGAATCTTTTAAAAAACAAATTGCCATCACAATCATTGTTAAGTGTCTAATTCAGTGGCATTAAGTGTATTCACAACACTGGGCTACCATCACCGCTGTTCACTCCCAGAACTGTTTTATCATCCCAGACTGAAACTTTTGTCAATAGAAAAGAACCCAAACTCCGTAAAATAATTTAAAGAGGTTTATTCTGAGCCACGTATGTTTGAGCATGGCCCAAGAAGCCTTGAATAAGACGTCTTGCCATGATTGGGTTACAGTTTGGTTTTATACATGTCAGAGACATGGGAATTACATGTAAAGTCACAAAAACACATGGAAGGCATACATTAGTTTGGCTCCAAAAGGTGGGACATCTCAAAGTGTTACTGATTACAGGTGAGTTTAAAGATGCTTTGATTTGTAATTGGTTAAAGAAATGACGCTTTGGGTCTTATGTTTAGGAAGTCTGCTAATCAGAGTCAAGTCACTGGACTTAGGCTCAAGTTATGTGTTAAGTAAACTGATGAACTGCAGGTGTGGTTTAAGCTTTGTCTTGCATAGCCTTAGGCCTGTTCATGTTGCAAAGGGTATCTCCCAGAAGGGAAGGGGGCATGATCAGGCAGGTCTGACTCTCTTTTCATGGCCAACAACTCAGCTGTACAGTATTTCTGGGGTCCCCCTGGCCAGAGGGGTTTTGTTTAGTCATGCGGGACACTTAAGGTTTTATCTTAGTTCACACTTTGTACCTATTATAATAACTCTTTTTTTTTTTTTAAGATAGAGTTTCCCTTTGTCACCCTTGGCTGAGTACGATGGCATCATAGCTCACAGCAACCTCAAACTCTTGGGCTCAATCAACCGTCTTGCCTCAGCCTCCCACGTAGCTGGGACTTCAGGCAACTGCCACAACTCTTAGTTATTTATTTTTTATTTTTTTGGCTGGGGCTGGGTTTGAACCTCTCACTTCTGGTATATGGGGCTAGTACCTACTCCTTGAGCCACACGGGCTGCCCGCTTTTAGTTATTTTTTAGAAATGGAGTCTTGCTTTTGCAGGCTGAGCTCAAACTCCTGAGTCAATCCACCTGCCCCGGCCTCCTAGAGTGCTAGTATTACAGGTGTGAGCCACCACACCCCACCTGATAATATAACTCCTCATTTTCCTCTTTTGCCCAGCCCTTGGAAATCACCATTCTACAGTCTATTTCTATAAATTTGCCTATTCTAGATCCCTCATGTAAGTGGAATCATACAATATTTTTCCTTTTCTTATCTTAATGTTTTCAAGGTTCAGCCATGTTGCAGTGTAGGTCAGAATCTCCCTCCTGTGCAGGGCTGAGTGATACTCCATTGCATGGACACACCATAGTTTGTCTGTCTGTTTGTCTAATAACGACATTTGGTCAGGGAATTTTTTTCTGACTGTGGGCTGGGATTCGAGGCCAAGCCTGAGTTCTGCCATTACTTGTGGCCTTGAACAAGTCACTCAGCTCTCTGAGATCCACTTTCCTTATCTTTAAATGCATACACCTTTATTTTTTACTTAGTTTTTTGTACTTAGTTAATTTACATGCATTACTTAGTTAATGTGTATTAAAGCAGCCTTGTGAATAGTAAACAACCACACCACGTAGACTTGTGCTTATTCTTACTGGCAGTAGAAAGCATCAGAAAACAAAACCTTTTTCCATTTTCCTTTAATGCTGGTGATTTTTCCTGTTCTCAAGCTTTTACCTATTTCTCAAATACTATTGAATGCAAATACCTCGAGGCTCGGTAACTTGTAGCTCAATTTATTACCAAAACTTTGAAATATTTAACGGTAAATTCAATTAGTAAAATTGTAATTACTGCCTGAATAAACTATACTTTAAATTTTAATATGCCAAACTGGATCATTTTATGAACAGAACAAGCTCTATGTTATACATTTTTAATGCTCCTAAACTAACAAAGTGACATATAACCTATAAGAGACACTAAAAAAATTATTGTGTTCATTTTCACATTCTGCCCATATATCCACCCTGCCCTCCGCCACAGCAAAGGAGCCCATTTTATTTGATGATGGCTTCAACAGTTCCGTTTTGCATGTTCAAGCACTCACATCTGTTTCTGGGTTAACTAGTCCCAGTTCTCTAACTGGAGTAAAGACGCTATAAGGGCTTAGGCTCCCGGAGTTCAAAGGAGAGGGGAGAAGGCCTTTGTAAAGAAGCTCCGTTGGGCCCCCAAGACGCTAACCTGCAGCAACACAATTGCTCTGCCACTCTCCCCGCTGGTCCTGAACTTGGAATTTTTGTAAGCAGTTTCTCCATCTGAGTGCTGGGGTGGGGGGAGGGCTGGGCTCTCGGGATGGAGCAGGGTGGAGTGGGAAGGTGTGGGCGGGGCAGGGTTGGGTCTGGGCTTCCAAGACACCAGGAGATTGCAGCAGCCTCTATTTCCCAGGCAATACCCAGGCCTTGGGCACTTTCTGACTGCCTTGAACCTGTGCCAGAGGAGAGGGGAAAGAAAAAGGAGGAAAGAAAAGATGAAATACATGTTCACAAAGCAGTCTCTCTCTAGCCCATCCACACTGTCTAATTTTCAGCTGGGCTTCCTGCTTACAGGAGACGTGAGCCTTTTGTTGGCCAAGTTCTCTCTCACCTGCAGCTTCCCAGACACTTGGAGGTCCAGCAATTACCCAGTAATTACCCCATTTATTGCCTCATTACGGGTGACCACCTTTTGGCAGGCATTTCCCTGAGAAGGTCTCTTCTCCAGCATGGGCCTCTTAACGCTGGAAGGGAGTAGGCAGGCCCCGCTGGCTGCAGCCGCGGGGCTATATTGGGCTCCCCACCTGCACCCTCACCCCACCAGGCTTGCCCTTGCTTGCTCTTGGCCCTATGCTCAGCCCTTTGCCTCTGTTCTCACTAATGACTAGCTAGGCAGGGTGGGTCACACTAGAACTATACCCTAACATGTAACTAAAGCTCATCTCACTCCTCCTGTCTCCCCAACAATGGTCAAGGGACCACCAGGAGTCTCCTTAGCAATTGATTCCCCCATGGACCTTCCCCGATCCCCACACCCACACCACTCACTCACACGCTGGTCTCAGGTCCTTGGTTCAAAAGACCTGTCTAGTGTCCCTAAGATTCTGATACCTCTTGACACCTCCTAGTTCTAACAGCTTCACACCCCTGCCCTGGGCTCTGGGGAAGCAACTTTTAACTCATCTCATTCTCCGGTGAGCGTGGACCTTTGGGATGAAGGAGTCTGAATATGCCAATGCCTGTGTATTTCAAGCAGCTTATGGGTAAAGTTAACTTAGTCAAAGGAGAATGGAGCTATAAAAAACAACATGGGGTTTTGCAAACTATAAAGGAATGAATCCCTTTTAGGGGTGGAGTGGGAATTGGCATGGATTAGTGGCCAATGGCTCTGGGAGGTCATCTAGTCCATGTCTTCATTTTACAAAGGAAAGAATGAGGCCTGGGGCAATGTGGCCATGAACTGAACCAGCACCGAGGCAGTGGTGGTGTCTATGCCTCCTCTCTTCCAGTCCAGAGCTGTGCCCTTGGGGTGGGCATCTTATTTTTCACAGTCCAATCAAATGTCTTTGCTTGTTCTGGCCTTCTTTGCCTCACAACAAGCCTTCCTCATCCTCATCCTCACCCCAAGGTCATCAAGTCTGTTTCGATCAGGCTTATGAGGGACCCCAAACTCTCCTCTGAGCACCAGCCTGGGGCCTCACACATGGCTGGGATATGACTTGTTTGGTTGCCCTATCAGCACCCAAGTAACACCCCTCAGTGCATCCTGCCCTTTACCTCCCTGAGCACACGGTGCTCTTCCCCACTTCCAGACAGACCAAGCTTGCCTATTAAAGATACTCCTCACTCTCAGCCCCAGGTAAATTTGTGCCAGGCCCACTCCGAGCAGCAGCATCCAGGCCTGCAGGGGACCCAGAGCAGAGACTCAAGCTCCTGTTTGCACATGCTCTGCACTGAAGACTCGGGTGGGCCCGGGCACCCGATCTTACTATCTGCAGCTTCCTCCCCATGGAAGCTCTTGTTGCTAAGTTACCACAGTTCCTTCCAGGCAGCCTTCAGAGCTGAGGAAAAGGAGGTGCACAGATGGCATCAGGATCCCGGAGAAGCAGTAATCAGGCTTCAGGCCAAAAGTCTTTGTTTAGGAGGAGGATTGTATCTTAGTCATCCATCCATCCATCCATCCATCCATCCATCCATCCATCCATCCAACAAACAAATATTTATTGAAAATTTCCTACATGCCAGGTTCCTACATGTTGGGCTCCATGCCAGGTAATGAGTGAACCCATCTCTCCAGTCTTACCTGGCAGCCCACTCTAGTCTTTGTTAACCAAGCTCCAGCGTCCTGAGGTGAAGACTGCAGTGGGTATTAAGCAGTGATTGCTCAGTGCCAGGCTCTGTTCTAACAGCTTAACCTGGGTCTACTCATTCGATCCTCGCAATTGTCCTATGAGGGGACCCTTGTATTATTGTCCCCATTTTACTGAGAAAACTGAGGCATAGAGATAGTGCCAACAGCTAACTAGTACGTGGCAGAGTCAAGATTAAATGCTGTGAGTGTAGTTCCCAAATACGTCCTTTCAACCAGAAACGCTCTCATTTCTATTTGTCTTTACGGAAGAAAGGAGGCTTAATAGAGGATTTCAAGCAGGGGGTTAATAGTGACAGGTGTTCCAAAAATCATACTGACTGTTGTCTGGAAAATGAACTAAATCAGGGCAAGGTGGTCCTGTGAGGAGGTCTTTGCAGGAGTCCAGGTGAGAAACTTGGACAGTCAAGCCATAGTGGAGGCAGCAGAAGACTTACACCAGTACAAAAAATCACGCAAATGTCTATAGACTTGATCTAGCTTCGTCTTATTTTCCAACGTCTGCTTTCTACTCTGCTCCTTTTTTGCCCCTTGGCACCTTAGGCAAAGTCTTTACCTTATTTGAAGAACAGTTTAATCAAGTTTAAAATTTCCATCCCAAATCCGATTCAAACTTCATCAACTTTTCTCAACCCTAACCAGGCTTTGCATTTGGAGTGGAAATAATGTATGTTCTTGTCTGTCATTCTCTTCCCACTTCTGTGCGGTGTTTGGAGTGGAGGTGGTGAGCTTGGTCTGGTTGGGGGTAAGCATGTCCTCTCCCTCCCTCCTCTGAGTCTGTGCCATCTGACTTTAAGGCTGGGAGAGGAGGGAGAGCCATTGTTAGGATAGAGGAGGCCTTTGTGAGAATGGTAGCTTACCCATAAATGGCTGTAGAATTGAATGAATGGCCAAATGAGTAAACGAGCTTATGATCTTTTTTGCTAATGTGATAATGGCTGCTCTGGAATAAAAGTTCATAAAGGGTGGGGTTCTGTGTGTGCATATCTGGATAGATAGATGCATATACTTTTCTTTGCACTTCGCCCTACTTACTATGCAGTACAGTAACGGCCTTGAGAGGTGATTTGGACAGTGATGACTCTGGCATTCAGTGCTCCATGGACCAACCCACCTCTCCAATTTTAACTTCCCTGAACAATTTTTCTGCTCCACTAAAACTCATTGCTTTCTAGTATGTTTGGGTATCTTTTTCTTGATGTTACCTGTAAGGGGAGTTATACAGTGAAGCATCTTCCAGGATCTGTAGATAAAAGAACGAGCATTGTCTGGCAAGAATGAAACTTTGAGATCTGTGCAGAGCAGAGATATGCAAAGTCACCTTCAGAGACAGAATGGCTCCCTAGGCAGCACCACTCGATGGTAACCTGGTAGAATGCATTAGCGCATCTACAGGAAGCATGTGTTAATCAGAAGTGAGGCTGCTCAGCCGTGACACATAAAGAAAGGAGAGTCACCAACGCAATGCCCATGCAAAGGACGGGGTGTTTGGGCCAACAGACTGGCAGAAGTGCGGCCAGCCCTATGACAGTGATGGAGGGGATGTAATCGCAATTCCGTTTCAAGTAGTTCAGTCTCTCTGGCCAGAGCATCCTGTTGTAGGGATGGACACATCAGATCATCTTAGTGTGACATCATCATATATTAAATTTATCTAACTCTTCTTTGTTTTCATCATTTAGATAGTATTTCTTATGTGTACCACAAGAGTAAGAATTCGATCAATATTAGCTATTGTTATTATTCTGACTATGAGTTGGTTTTCTACATGGGGAGAGGGTGTACTAGTCAATTAAGCAGAATGACTCTGTCCAGGGACAATATCATTCTTTTTTTGTTTGTTTTTGGGACAGAGTCTCGCTTTCACCCTGGATAGAGTGGCCTGGTGTCATCACAGCTCACAGCAACCTCAAACTCTTAGGCTTAAGCCATCCTCCTGCCTTAACCTCTTGAATAGCTGGGACTACCTGTGTGTGCCACCACACCCAGCTAATTTTTCTGTTTTTAGTAGAAAGCAAGGGTCTCACTCTTGCTCAGGCTGGTCTTGATCTCCTGATCTCAAGCAATCCACCTGCCTCGGCCTCCCAGAGTACTAGGATTACAGGTGTGAGACACCATGCTGGGCCAGACAATACAGTTCTTGACAAAAATCAATAAACTATTCCAAATTTCTATATGCTAAATGTTAATATTAGATTGCCTCTGAAATGTGACTCTTTTCTCAGGTGTAAGATTGGTAACCAAACAATTGTTTGATTATTTGACCAATCAAATTGCCCAATTTGGATGGGCAAATTCTCAAAGGAAACGAATGGGTTCCTGAGGAGCATCCTGGAGACTGCCAGCTTTGAGTAGAACCATCTATGCCTTGCCCCTGGCCCAGCATAGCTTTGTCCTGTCTGAAGCATCCTCTTTCTAGGAAGCCCAGATCAGCCACTCTCATCTGTGAAGCCAACAGCGTGTGCTCCCACATCTAAGTTCCTTAGCACCTGCTCTTATCCCCCATGGAGCACAGCACAGGTGGGAGAAAATGAACTACAGAAGTCAAGCCCGTGGGCTTGTGGAGTTATGGGCTCTGGATTTGGATAGGTGTGTAATTTGGAGCAAGGCATTTAATCTCTCTGTACTTTGGTTTTCCTCACTGTAAAATTGGTATAATCATAGCGTTGACCTCATAAGGGTATTGCAAAGCTTCATGAGCTAATGCATGGAAAGCCCTTGGTGCCACACCTATTAGATAGTAAGTGCTCAAAGAAGGCTAGTCATTGCTATTAATTGCTGCTCATTTTTCTAAGCCCATGTCCTGTCTCTGCAACTCACTGGTGAGTTCTTTACAGTACAGACTGTGTCTATGAGTTTCAGTGCTTCCATCTGATAAATGGGAATAGCAACAGCCAGGCCATAGGCTTTTCAGGAGAGTAAGTAGATGGTAAGCACCAAGGGCCCCGTTAGAACTTACATACATTCAAGAAATCCTTTCTAATGCAGCTATTATTATTGGTATTATTACCATATCTATTAGCAAGCTCTCTACTTGACACAGGCTTTGAACATAGTTGACATCACACATGTGTGTGACGGTGAGGTGACGACAGAGATGTAACGGAACAGTGATAGGGTACACACCTACGCTTTGGCAGTTAGAGCTAATGCACATGGGCTAATGGATTGACTCCCAGGAACTCTGAATCGCCTGCATGGGAAGCGGTGCATGTTGCCCAGTGACAGGGGCCAAGTGTTGGTCTATCCCTGTGCCTTGCTACTCCCCCCGGCTGAGATGCCCTCTGCTACTCATCCTCCAAGGCCCAAACATTATTGTCTTTCTGACTTTCTCTCTCCATTGAACATCCCCCGACTTGTCAGTCTCCTTCCCTCTAGCTTTTCATGCATGTTTCACACAGCCATGTACCATGAACCATGTTTTGGTCAACACCGACCACACATATAGTGGAGTTCCCATAACATTCTAGCATCATATTTTCACTGTATTTTTCCATGTTTAGATAGGTACTGATGCACAAATATTTACGGCTGTATTATGATTGCCTGCAGTGCTCAGCTCAGTGGTATGCTGTACAGGTTTGTACCGAGGAGCGGTAATCTATACAACACAGCCCAGGGGTGTGGCCGGCTGTACTGTCCAGGTTTCTGTAAGTTCTTTTGCTCTGTTATGTTTGTGCAACAAGGAAATCCCCAACGACTTGTTTCTCAGAACATATCCTCATTATGAAGCGACACATGACTGTAACATATATGATATACCCACATGTATGAACCTGTACTGGTGGGCGGAGACTATGTCTTATGCATAATTTGCTCCCCAGTTTCCAGCTGCTCCATTGCTATCACACATGGGATAAATGGCGCATGCTTGGTGGTGACTGTGCCTTGTGCTTGTTTCCCAACGTGGAGGTCCGGGTTGTTCCTATCCATCTGTGCTCCGGCTCTGAGTCCCTGTAATAGGCTGCCTGGGAGTCAGGATGTGACTCCAGAGGAGAGAGAGATCACAGCGATGTTGGACCTTCATGCAAAGCTCGACACAGAGCAGACATGGGTGGCTATTATAATTATCAATGTGTGCACCCTGGTGGGTCCTCAGTTGGCCACAGGAGAAGGACAGGAGCAGGATGGAATGACTGTTGTGGTCACTGGTGGTCTGTGCCCGACCATCAGTGCAGACTGTCTCTGGGAGATGAAGCTTCTTGCCTTTTTTGTTTTTCTTTCTGTCTAAAAAACCCTAGAGAAGCTATGTGGACACAGTTTTTATTTTTCTTTGATCCTGGCTGGGAGGGAGGTGAGCAGGCCCTTGATTTTCTGCACTGTGTGGATCGCTGACATTGTGAGCGATGGGGGCGAGGTGGTGGTGTTAGGACTGCTGGGAGAACCACACATTTAAGAATCTTAAGGAGAGGATCATTATCGATAAACAAACACAGACTCTGCTCCAAAGCAGAATTCGTGTTTTTCTCTCAAGGGTCCTGGGAAATTAGCAAGCAGCCGCGTAGCCGAGGACAGCCAGCAACCCTTCCTGACCTCAGATTGCTGCTAACGATACGAGCTGGAAGCCCAGCGCCTCACAGGTGAGGCAGGGGAGCTCAACCCCCTGAGGTTACAGGGACGCGCTTCATCTTTTGGGATTTTCGAAAATCGATTTATTTTTAGCAAGAAAAGATCGAAAATCCCACAACTCAGTACAACTTATCTACTTAGACCAAGTTCCTTCTTAGGAGAGAGTTGAGGGAAGAAGTCTAGAAACTGTCCTCTCTGGCCACTGAAGGCGATTCCACTTCTGTAGGAGTCACCATGAGTCCCCAGGGCAGCAAGTGAGCCTCTGCTGACCTCTCTAAGAGATGAGGGATGTTCTCCTAAGACTCCCTCAACCTCTCACCACCCCTTAGTGTTCTGTGGATCAACAGTTCCAGACATTGATGCTCCTTGAGACAATACTTTGTACTCAGGAGTAAATAATGCCCCTCGCCCCAGCCAGACTAGCTCCTTTGTTCCTCCTGCTACACAGTAGACCGAGTCCTGTCTCAGAGTCTTTGCACTTGCCGTGTCTTCTGGTTGGTGTGTTCTTCCTCCAGATACTTGCGTGGCTAACCCCTTCCTTTACCTTTGACTCTTCCTGAAAAGTGAGGTCTTCACCGGACACTTACACATACCCCTTCTCTGCCTTTTTTTAAAGCAGTTACTACCAACTTAATTTTTTTGTTTGTCTTATTAAATCATAACTGTGTACTTTGATGTGTTTATGGGGCTCAGTGTACTGATTTGATATCCAATGTGAAATGTTTACATTGAACTGATTCACACACCGATCACAACTATATTCTTTTCTTAATAGTTTTGCAATGTACCTTTGCATCATGCACATTAGGTGGGGTCCCCCCAAATACCTTCCCACCTCCCTCCTCCCCTCCCCACCTCCCTCCTCCCCTCCCCCTCTCTCCTCTTCCCTTCTACTTACAGACTACAGTTATGTTTTACCATTCATATGAATGTGTAGGTGATCATATACTGATTTCATAGTAGTATTGAGTACATTGGATACTTTCCCCCCCATTCTTTATATACTTTACTAAGAAGAATATGTTCCAGCTCCATCCAGGTAAACATAAAAGATGTGAAGTCTCCATCTTTTTAATGGCTGCATAGTATTCCGTGGTGTACATATACCACAATTTGTTAATCCATTCATGGGTTAATGGCTCACTACCAACTTTAATGAGTTATGTCCTTTTTTGCCTTATCAGGATTGTTGAGTTACATTTTCACAGGCCCTGTGGCAGGGGGAAAAAAATATGGGGAATGTTCATTGACTCCTAAAAGCTTCCACAGAAAGTAACATATGTCATCTTGGCCCACCTTTTACTGGACCTAAGGAGTCACATGAGTCCATCTAACTTTAAAAGGGAGAGGAAAATGCACTGCTACCCTGTTCCTCCAAGGGGAACTGAAATATTTGTCAACAGTTCTAATGGCAACCACACCTGTTTAAGAACCTTCAGTGTCTTTTCATAGCTCATGGGATAAAGTGCAAGTCCCTTTGTGGGATTTAAAAATTGTGGTGTAATCTGGGTCCTGATTACCTCTCAGATTCATGCTTCAGCTGAGTGGTTATTTCTTCCAGGACACCCTCCCTGACTGTACTGTTTGAGTTAAGGATTTTTCATCCCATGTACTTTCATAAACCTGGCCCTTCCTAGCATGTTAGTACTTACTTAACTCTCCTGCCATGAGGTTTTCTGGTGATCCATCAGTTAGTCTTAAAATCATATCCATTATTGCCTCAGGGCCCATAGCTCAGTGAGTAGGACACCTGCCGCATACACTGAAGCTGGTGGGTTCGAGCCCAGCCCGGGCCTGCTAAAAACAACACTGACAACTGCAATCAAAAAATAGCGTTGTGGTGGGCACCTGTAGTCCCAGCTACTTGGGAGGCTGAGGCAAGAGAATTGCTTACGCCCAAGAGTTTGAGGTTGCTGTGAGCTGTGATGTCACAGCACTCTACTGAGGGCGACAGCTTGAGACTCTGCCTTAAAAAACAAAAAATTCTATCCATTATTCACAACCAGCTTTTTAAAAAATGAAACAGAACACAATAGAACTCATAATAGTATATTATGTGTAGTAAAAATTTGTAATGTTTTGTGAAAAATTTGTGTGTGTACAGATTTGTCCTGTGTACTGGGTTGACATTTCTAGTAAAATGTTTACATTTCTGGCAAAATGTGTTATTGGCCAGTTTTAAAACCCTGGCCTCAAGTGATCCTCCCTAAGATGCATTTCTTAATCTGGCTGATGGTTAAAAGCATTTAAAGCCACAGCCTTACTAGGGCAGTAAGTCATTTATCCTGAACTACCATGCCTAGCGTAATGCCTTGTACAAAGTAGGCTCTCAAAAAATTTAAAACAAATTAGTTGATAAATGGATTTTCAGTTGCCTGAGCTATCAGAGATGTTAGTTAGAAGCAGGGTAGATGGATTGGGCTACTTGTTTTTCAGTCCCATCACCCCTGACAAATAGATGCCAGCCTGGATTTCCAATGTCAAGGCTTCCCTCACTTCCTGAGAGGGGCTACTTGGAAGTAGGCAGCAGCCGACAGACCTCGGCAGCTGTTGGGTTGAAAGACTGAAAGACCCATTTCTCTTAAATAAAGTCCCTTGCTCTCCTTCTTAAGTCCAGCACTGTCCTTATTCATAGGGGCAGCAGGAGGCTAATTATGGTGCACCCAGATTATTGTCGGGAGTCAGAAAACATGAGTTCAAACCCTATTTTGTCACTTAGTGATTGTATGACTATACATAGGTGGCCTCTCTGAGCCTATGCTTCTTCCTTTGTAAAATAGATGTAATATTATTTTCCTTTTTTAGAGTTAATATAAGGATTAGAGAGAATATTTATGACCTGTGTCTGGCAATATACACGTTCAATAAATCATAGCTATTTATTATAATGTAATATAATATAATAATCAGTATTACCCTTACTGACTTTTAAAAGTATTGGAAATTCCTTTACTAGTAACCCATTGGTTTGAGTTGAGGCATCATTTACTATAAAATACCCTCGTTTCCCTGGGAGGGGCAAACATGTGAAATCGTTATCAGCATCTTTGAATTTGTCTTTTTTTTTCCAACGTGGGATCAGCTGAAATCTGGCTTTGATAGGAAGATGGAAGGAGAAACAGAAATAGGGGAAGAAGCCAGGAGGAAGGAGCCAGGGAGCGGCCAGGGAGTTGGGGGTGTCCAGGACGAAGTGTCCTATCTTTTACAATGTCCGCTTCCGCAGCAGGAGGCCAGTGGGGTGTTGTATTTCTTCACTGTTTCCCAGTCTCAGTATATACCTTTTATGTGAGAGACTTAATGGCCAGTGAGGCGTGCAAGATGAAAATGTGGGGCTTCTTGTTTAAAAAGGAGAAAAAAAAAGTTTTCATCTCTTTTCTGGATGTGTCCTGGTGATTTTTATTTGCTACTTAGCCGATGCTCAGTCATGAGCCCAGTCTTTGCAGGAAAGCACCGAGGTCTGGCCCCAGGATGTGGAGCTGGGGTGCACGCACTTCACCTCATGCCCCCGGACCACGCCCTGTCGGGGGAGGGGTGCTGCAATCCCTGGGCAGGGGTGGGGCTGCAGGCTGCTGAGAACCTACTCTTTGGGCAGAGGAGGTGGGGGTCACGGCCACAGGCAAGACGGTCTCCAGTCTTCCTGCCATCTTCCGCTGTCCCATCAGACTAGCCTTCTGAAATAGATTCAAAGATTAAATTATGAATTTCAAGATGAAGACCAGAGAATGGTTAAACCCCAAGCAGGGAGCTCCCTTCTGCATGCAAAGCTCCTTGGGACCACAGCGGTTACCTGTCCACAGTGGTCACACGGCCTTGTTCTTCAGCTCCGCTGGGAGCTGCTTTCGGGAACCCACCACAGCCTGGCTCTGGTCTTCCTCTGACCTCCCAACCTTGCTTGTTCATCCCCGAGATCCCTGGACAGAATCCCGGGGTGGGAGGTGGGGCGGAGGAGGCAGATGCTGCTGCTCCCTGCCTCTGCTGGACAGTGGGGCTGCCAGTGGGTGCGGTTGACCAGTGGACAGGAGAGGGAGCAGGAGGTTTCTCTTCTCCTGCTGCTCACGGGTCTTATCACAATGCTTCCCAGAGTGAAAAAATGATTATTTATGTACTTTATAAATGACCCTGCCCTTCCCCAGGAAAATGACTGTAATCTTTCCATTGTGGGAAGGGAGCAAAAATCTCTCTCTGCCTTGGCTGGAAGTGAGCTCCGTGTTTAGAATGTGCCAGGGCTGGGGACCGTTTGCTCCTCTTGCTTTTCTGTCCCACGGGGAGAGGGCGAGGAAGAGCTCTCTGAGGGAAAGGGGCAGGTTGGATAACAAGTGTCAGCATGGGGCCCCTCAAAGACAGCCCCAGACCACGTGTAGGAGAGAGCACCCACAGAAGTCACCAGAGGAAACGCCACCAGGGCTTAAGGTTTGGAGTCCCCACACCTGGGTTCAAGTCGTGGCTCAGACACTTCCAAACTGTGCCACACTGAGACTCTGTTTTCTCGTCTGCAGAATGGGTATAAAAATAATTTCTGTTTCATACCACTGAGGTGTCGAGCAAAGGAGCCAATGTGCAAAGAAAGTACTTCTCACAAAACTGTAAAGATATTTGTCAAGTTCATGGGAGGTAACAAGAACATAATTCACAATTGCATTCCTGGTTTTGGGTACTCCAGCATTATGGATATTATACAATTTTTAAGTACAAAAGTACTGGTATTTTTGTTGATGCAAACTACTGTTATTTTATAATAGTAAAATAGGATTTAACTATTATAATTTATGTAATCCTGTACTATTGCCAAGTATAATGTTTATGTAATATAAATACAACTTAAAGTAGATTACTATTATATTCTAATAAATGCCGAATATTGTTATTTCTAAAGTTTTAAAATGTGAAATATGAATGAGTAACATCGTGCAACCTACTGAGAGAGTTACACAGCCTCAAAATTTCTGATCAAACAAAGATGTATTATTTAGAGGCCTTTTTGATCACAACCTTCCTCCATTTGAAACCCTCCCAAATGTCTTATTTTTATTCTTATACCCATTTTTCAGTTTTAGTGGTAAAGTTGGGCATTATTGTTTATAATAATAAAACATAAGGTTTATTATCTGTCAGTGACTTAAGTTTTCTCCAGACCCACTTCAGATCTCCATCCACTGCCAGAGGTTCCTGGCGGGGTTTTTGTAGACTTTGGTGGGACAGGTGACGTGAGGTAAACCAGCAGGAGGAGGAGAAGGTGTGGAAAGGGACTGACTGGCGAGCGGGAGGACAGGAGGAGCCCCGCCATTCCTCTGGAACTCAGAAGTCACCCCTGAGATAGACTTCCTCCGCTCCCCTACCCTTAAACTACCAGATCCAAGGTCTTAGGGCCTTGGACATAGGATTCGCAGCTTTGCTGGAACTGGCTTTTTGTGTTGGTGTTGGTTGGAACAGTATCCAAGGATAAACCCTACAAGAATTGTGATTCAACCTCTCATTGTTGTAAAATACTGGCGTTCAATATAGTTGCATTGAGTTTGCTATTTTGCTTTGATGATGCCATCGCTATGTCAAAATATGAGAATTTTGTGTGAGCCCACACTGCCATTTTTGTGACCTTAGCAAATCACATCATCTTTCTCAGCCTCTGTTTCCTCATCTTTACAATGGTTGTTAAATCAAATCAACTTGTTGCTCAAATCAATGTGATAATCTACATGGTGTTTTGCTTCATAGCTGGCCCATGGCCGGGACTCGGAGAAGACTGGCTCTCCTTCCTCACTGCTGTTAGGCTTTGCTATCCACCTGAGCTTTGAGAATCATCTAATTAGATGAATCCCACTACTCTCCCCCTTGCACCCCCCGACAATGTTTAATCACTTGGCCTAACAACTCAATTACACAATGTTTGTGGCAACGGCTGTAGTGGTGAATTGAATTCTCTGATTAACTGAGTGTTACAAAGAAAACTCCTTTTGTCTTCACCTGGGCAGTCACACATCTTTGTAAAAGAGAGTATAATCCATTTTCCTGCCTTAGCAAGTGGGGCTAGAGACAAAATAGGCTATCTGTCTCTTTGATGACTCAGGGTTCCTCTCCAAATACTGCACAATCTTGTGAAAAGAAAGGGTAAATAATTCTGGGGCAAGTATATCCTGGCCTTGAAAACAGATCAGGATGAAACTTATACCAACCCATTGCTCCTCTTAAGAAAAGTGAGAATCAAAGCTATATACATATGTGGTGAGAGTTGGTGGAAAGAGGGCTGTGAGAGTTGAATTCTTACACTAATTACTGATTTCTAGTTCCCAGTATTTGGTTTTGTTTATTTGAGGATATTTTTAGCATGGTGGTTGCCGTTTCTGAGTGTCCCACACTTTTTATGTGTTGGAAACTCCAAATTCATATGTCAATTGGAGGTGGAGCCTTGGGTAGGTAATTGGGATGAGATAAGGGCATTAGTGTGGGGTCCCTCCGGTGGGACTGGAGGCTTCATAAAGAGAGGAAGAGAGACCTGAGCTGACATGCACTCTCTTAACCTCTGCCATGTTCTACCACAGCACGAAGGCCCTTTGCCAGGTGTCAGCACCACGTTCATGGACGTCTGAGGGTCCAAAACTGTGAGCCATGTAATCTTCATTTCTTTATAAGTTACCCAGTCTCTAGTATTCAGTTATAGCAACAGAAAACAGACTCAGATGTTTGTGGTGTTCCTTGAGACGGGGATCCTGCAGCCGGGCCACCCTCTGAGAAGTCTAGCATCAGTCTAGTGGGGACAGAGGAGCAGCAAAGACCAGGGGCTTCCAGAAGGTCCCTTTGGAGCCCACCGTCCCACAACCTGGGAGTCACTGACAACTGCGTGCTGCTGTGTCGTGGTCTCTCACGCACATTATTAGTCCCTCTGAGAAGAATGCCCATTGTATAGATGAAGAGCGTCAAGTTCGGAGATGATAACCTGACTCGTGAAAGATTCAGCTGGAGTTGGGCTGAATTTTAGATGTGTAAAAAAGACTTGAAGACCTTGGCCTCTAAGGCTATTTCTCTTTTACATTATAAATATATCACATTTAAATATATTTGGGGTCATTCATATCATTCATTCTTATCTCACAGACAGAATAAATTTTTTATTTTTTTTTAATTTTTTTGAGAGACAAGGTCTTGCTCTGTCACCCTCTGGAGTGCAGTGGCATATTCATAACTCACAGCAACCTTGAACTCCATGGTCTCAAGTGTTCCTCCTACCTCAGCTTTCCAAAGTGCTGGCATTAAGGTGTGGGGCACTCTGCCTGGCCGAGAATAACTTTATAAGTACAAAGAGTTGGTCTTATCTAAGTGATATCAACTGGATAAACAGGGTGGCAGGAGGCAGGGCAGTTCACAGAGTGGGGCCCTGACTAGTCCGAGGAAAGAAGGGAAGACAGATGAAAGCCCAGCATCACCATGTGTCCAACCTGATAACTCAGGTATTATTATCCCCATTTCACAGATGACAACACTAAGGTCGATAGCCATGAAGCAATTTACCTAAGGTCATAGATCTGGGAAACAGCAAGGCCAGGCTAAGTGTTCTGCCTCTCAAGCCTATATGAGGATACTGGGGACCTGTGGGGATACGTACAAGGGAATGTTTAGAATCACAAAGGGACATAGGGGAGTCTGATTCAAGTCTGTTTGTAGTGGTCCAAGGCCTTGGTAGTCATGGAGAAGCTAAACCGTTTCCACAGATGTTACCAAAACATGAGGGAAATGAGAAAGCTTGTTTTTGACAGTTTTGGTATGATCAAAACAACAAAAGCAGAACCACACCCAAACCTCAGCCTTAGAAATCATGACCTTCTAGAAGCTCAGGGCCCACGCTTGCATCCTATATCAATTCCTGAGCCAAGAGGCAGGGTGGGATATGAAGATATATATGAGATATGCATATTTACATACACACACAGGTATATGCATATATCGGTTTTCTTTCATCCATGGTTCCTGGCTCATAATTCCCACAGCCCTTTTTTACTGTGGTAAACAGAATATCTCTCTCTGACCTTGCTCTATCCTCCTTTCACCTGTCCAAGGCAGGGCTGTAATCTGATCGTGGGTCCTAAGACCCTCATTCTGGAGAGGGTCCTGACCCCCATCTCAGAGGACAGACGGTCTGCAGAGAGGTTAGGGTGAATCTGAACAGACAAGGCTTGCTGGGGTTTGATTAAACCCGACCCATATTGGACACAATATGTCCAATCACATTTCTACATAGTTGTCAATCAAGCCTACGTAAGGAACCCTGCTTAAAAATGCAAAAGGAGAACCAGGCTCAGTGGCTCATGCCTGTAATCTCCACTCTGGAAGGCCAACACGGGTGGATTGTCCGAGCCCAGGAGTTCCAGACCAGCCTGAGCAAGAGTGAGACACTGTCTCTAAAAATAGTTGGGTGTGTGGCGGGTGCCTGTAGTCCCAGCTACTCGGGAGGCTGAGGTTAGAGGATCACTTGTGCCCAAGAGTTTGAGGTTACTATGATGCCACAGCACTCTACCAGGGTGACAAAATGAGGCTCAGTCTCAAAAAAAGAAAAAAATGCCAAAGGACAGAGTTTGGAGAACGTTTGGACAGCTGAACACGCGGAGGTCCTTGCGTGCCTCTTCTCCTATACCTTGCCCTGCGCCTCTTTCCATCTGTATCCTTTGAGACATCTTTGGAATAAACTGGTAAACGTTTCTGCCTGCGTTCTGTGAGCCACTCCAGCTAATAAATCAAACCCAGACACAGGGAGGGCACTGTGTGCAGACCAGACTCCTGGACTGACAATGACAAGAGACACCTGCGGGTGGGCTCAGAATCCCCTCCTGTTACCAACGTGCTGTGCATGGACTGGGCAGCCTTGGTTCTGTGTCAGGACAGCGTAGCCTCCTAACACTCTTCATCCAAGTTCCACATACTCACTGTCTCAAGATGACCAGTTACAGTCCACAAATGTTTGTGGTCTGCCCTCTAGTTGCTGAGTTTCATCTAAAGTTCTTACGCATTATATATTATTCAACTTTCACAGCAACCCCAGGTGTAGTACAAAGAAGCCCATTTTATAGATGGGACAACTGAGGTTTGGAGAAAATTAACTTCCTCAAAGTCATATAGCTAATAAGGTATAGAATTTGAACCCATGACTTTGAGATTCCTTAGTCCTTGCTCTTATAGAAAAGCCCTTGTGGTCCCCTAATTTCTAATTTATATAACATTATTTGTTGGTTATATCAGAGTCATTGGGGAGCTTTAAAATTCTATTGCTGGGCCCACCTTGGAGATTCTACTATCGCGGATTCAGAGTGGGGCCCCTGAATCTGCAGTTTCAACAAGCCCCTCAGCTGCACCCCACATATATCAGAGTAACCCCATAATGATTGGTGTTCCTTCAGCTGTCTTCAGCAGCTGTAAGGCCTTCTGACTGGCAGCCCACCCTGCCACTCAGACCCCTGGCCAACCCCCAAGGTGAAGGTTAATTTCTAACTTTGGAATCTGTTTCTTGCCCCTCTGTCTCACTCTTACAGGTTTCCTTTTTTGGAATGGCATCAGTGGTGGTTACTGTTCTGTGTCTACTTGACACGGCTACAACGCTCAGCTATGTAATCAAACATAATCTAGGCATTGCCGCAGGTGGTTTTGTGTGTGTGTGGGGGGGAGTTAGCATCTACAATCAGCTGGCTTCCAGTCAAGGAGAGATCACCTGATATGCGGTGGGCCTTATACAATCAGCCAAAAGTATTAAGAGCAAAAATGTGAGGTTTTCCCAAATAGAAAAAATTCTGCCTCCGGATGGCGGCATTAATTCCTGCCTGAATTTCCAGCCGGCCTGCCTGCCTTAGGAGTGTGGGACTTGCCACTCCTGCAGTGGCGCAATCCAAGTCCTTGATTGTGCGTCTATCCTTTGTTTGTGTTTCTCTGGAGGGCCCTGACCGAGACAGCACCTTTTCTTACCTGTTAGTTCCTTCCCTGCCCACTTCTGTGGTCCAGCAACGCCTGCTCTACAGCAGACGCTGAGCTGAACAAAGAGTATAGCGTCAAGGGAGAAGAGGCTTTGTCTGCCCTCAAGGAGCTCACGGTGCGCATTATGTGATAAGGGACTTACAATCTATATACCACTTTTGCTTATGTTTTCCTTTATAATCCTTCTGCCCCTCTGAGTTAGAAAGTACAGCCATTACTCTGTTACTAGACATGAGAGGGTGCAGTGGCATCTTGTCACTTGCCCTGATGACAGACTGTGGGAGAGGAGAGGAGACCTCTGTTCTGCCCCAACCTGCTTTGCTGCCCTGCGCACCTGTCCCCTCGGCTCCTGGTAGGTATCCATCACTCCCTCTCCACATTCCCATTAGAAGCTGTTTATGTTTCTCTTTTGACACAGTATATCATATCTTGCATTTCTGTTATTTGTTTACATGAATGTTTCCTTTCTGTATTGTAAGCTTCTCAGGGGCCAGACACAAAGCTTTATTCAACAGACACTTATTCAGCACTTACAATGATAACGGGCAAATTTTCCCATTGTATTCATTCTGAGTGCTGACTCTGGCCTCGGATGGGTGTGTGTGAATCTTGCTTTCCTCTATAAGTAACCTCAGGTATTACACACCCTCTCTGCTCCTCACCTCCCTCATCTGGGCAACAGGGACCCCAGAGGACCTGCCCCTCAGGGTTGCTATGAGGGGTAAATAAAGTAATTTACAGCAGGCGCTTAGAATGGTGCCAGACGCTCAACAATATTAGCTATTAATAATAGTAATTATTATTATTTTCAGCATCTCAGCAAAGAGTTAGCTACTTCCTAAATGAATGTTGGCGTGAATACATGTAAGATTTTTATTAACCCCAAGTCAGCACGTAATCTGAGGTACTCAAGTTGGCAGCTTTGGGTTCTGGTCCCAGCTGTCCTGCTAACTGGACATGTGGGTTTGGATGACTCGTTTAACCTCTCTATGCCTCTGGTTCTTAATTTGCAAATAAAATAAATGGCAATCAGATGCTTTTTTAGATGCGAAAGCCTGATCTCAGTCCTCATGCCTGTGTGCTTCTGGCATCAGGTGGCATGAAGGATCCTGCCTGCAGGTGTAGCCTGGAAGCCTGCAGGAGAGATGGCTGCGACCTGACTCTGAATGGTGGGCGGCCACAGCTCTGGACTTGCTGGCTTTGGTTATTAACAGTGAGGATCCTGATACCAGATTTATAAAGTCAGCATTTGCTGAGTGGTCTATTGTGATCGGCTCAAAATAGCCTCACGCCTCCTCGTGGGGTATCAGGCCTTCTCCTAATACCCAGTAACTTCATACTCAAAACATCAGCCAGCTATTGTGTAACTCTGGTGACAGCAGGTTCTTGCTACAAATCCTGAAAGCTGTCTCTTGGATACCCTTAACGTATTCATAACATTGGTATTTATGTATTTATCTCTGAAAACCATAACCTTGGAAAAAGCGTTTAGGGGAAAGAAGGCTGTAGTGATTAAAGAAAGCTCTGTTCATTTGAACAACATTAAATACAACTGGCATAATGACAACTGTGAGATCTGATAGAATATAGAGAAGGCCGCAAATAAAGGGCTTGTATTTTTCCCTGATGTAACATAATGGTCACATTTTTCTTTCACAATGGTTTTGCCGAGATAAAGAACAAATTATACTGATTTGATTGCTACTTAGAAATACTTAAAATTGAAAAAGACAGCAGGTGGGCCTGGTTAGAAAGGATGGTTATTTTAGCATAACAGATGCATGCATAAAACATCACCCAGCCAATTTTTTAATCATAAGACCCCTCAAACTTTTTTCCTGCTACTTTTCCTTGGGATGTGAGCAAGTTGGGGAAATAAGTAGGTGCTGAGAGCAGCACCCTTTGGGCTTGAGAAGCCAGCCATCCCCTGAGAAGCCCACAGGAGGAGCAGGTTTGGGGGTGGAAGTTAAGACTAAGGTCTGGGGAATTACAGGGCTGGGAGGCAGAGCAAGACCCAGGGACAACAGGAACCCAGGAGGCAGAGGCCAAGCACGCAGGGCTCCAAGTCACAGGAAACAGTGCTCTGCCCCTTTAAAATGCAATTTTCTGATGGCTGAGGCTTTCATGCAGATGGCAGAAGCTGGGGGCACCATCAAACCATCATCCTCTTTTGCGTGCACTTTCTTTGTTATCAAGAAAATAAAATTCAAGATTGCAAACTGAAGAGGTACTTATTTGCCCCTCCAGATGACGTCTTGTGGGCCTGCAACCTTGCTCCCAGCTCCTGGTCTTTACCCACATTTTCTCTGTGTGCAAGGTGTACGAGCCGTTCACTTGCTCAGCTATTTGTTAAAAATGAAAGTACTACTTTATTCCAGGTGAGTGGCTCCTGGAGTTGGGGACTATAGGAAATTATGGGATTTTCAAATGCAGGTGTCCAGCAGAGTTTCAGAGGTTAGCTTTGCCTTGCTTAACACAAAGCCTTTTGGTCTTTGCTCCAGCTTGCTGTACTAGAAACCAGGCAGACAATCCCTTTCAGCTTTGGAGGCACAAGTTAGTGGGCATGTTTCTGGCAGGATCCAGGCGAGAACCCCAGGTTGGGGATGAAAATGGCTCTTCCCAAAGCACTCCAATTCTCCTGGCCCGTGGTTTTGTTCTTCTCGGTTTCCCCAGGTCAGAGATCCGTCCAATTTGTCTCTTTCTTCGAGCATTTGACCTCAGTCAACTTCCACACAGCGCTGCTTGCATCGGTCACATCCTCTCCAGTCCTCCTTAGACTTTTTAAAGTAAACTTTATATTCTAAGATCGTTTTAGATTTACAAAAAAATTGAGCGAGTGTTCCCAGAATTTCCCCAACGTTAATGTTTCATGTTAGTATGGCCCATTGGCCATGATTAATAAAATAGTATTGAGACATTATTATTAATTAAAGTTGACACTTCATTCAAATTTCCTTAGGTTTCACCCATGTTTTTTTTTCTGTTCCAAGATCCCGTCCACATGACATTGAGTCATCATGTCCTCGTAGGCTGTGACAGTGTCTCGGACTTCCCTTTTTTGTAATGACCTTGACGGTTTTGAGGAACACTGGTCAGCTGTTTCATAGACTGTGCCTCACTTAGGATTTGTCTGATTTTTTGCTCGTGATTAGACTGGGGTGATGGGTTTTTCGGAGGATGCCCACAGAGGTAATAAGGTGCCATTTTTAATCACATCTTATCACAGGTTGTGATAATCAACCTGACTTACCGTGGTGACGTCAGAGCCTGGATCCTCTGGCTGAGGCAGTGTGTGTGAGGCTCCTCCAGCTTCCTCCTCTCCACTGCAGCCTCTTTGGAACAAAGGTACCATCGGCAGCACATCCCTGAGGGTGAGGAGTCATGTTCACTCCTCACTGACGACAAAGTAGCCACGTAAATGCTTTGGAAGTTTTTTTGCACAAGTGATTTGTCTCTTCTTTCCTACTTATTTGATCATCTATTTATAGTATTGGTATGGACTCATGGGCATTCATTTTATATTTCATGTTATAATAAAATGCTACAGTACTTACTCTGTTATGACAAAATACTACAGTTCTTATTCATGTATAATAAACTACTTCAGTACTTATTTGCTTATAATAAAATACTACAGTACTCATTCAGTTATAATAAACTATTTCAGTACTTATTTGGTTATATAAAATATTACAACACTTATTCAGTTATAATAAAATACTACAGTACTTATTCAGTTATAATAAAATACCACAGTACTTATTCAGTTATAATAAAATGCTACAGTATTTATTCAGTTATAATAAAATACTATAGTACTTATTCAGTTATAATAAATGATTTTAGTACTTATTTGCTTATAATAAAATTCATTATTATTCAGTTATAATAAACTACTTCAGTATTTATTTGCTTATAATACAATACTATAGCACTTATTCAGTTATAATAAGATACTACAGTACTTATTCAGTTATTATAAAATGCTACAGTACTTATTCAGTTATAATAAGATACTATAGTACTTATTCAGTTATAATAAAATGCTACAATACTTATTCAGTTATAATAAAATACTACAGCACTTATTCAGTTATAATAAAATACTACAGCACTTATTCAGTTATAAAATGCTACAGTACTTATTCAGTTATAATAAGATGCTACAGTACTTATTCAGTTATAATAAGATACTACAGTACTTATTCAATTATAATAAGATACTACAGTACTTATTCAGTTATAATAAAATACTACCGTATTTTTCCAGTTGCTTTGGCCCATTGGCAGGTCTTCCAGGTCGGCTTCTATATCCCTTTGACAAGCTCTGTCCTTTCATTTCATGAGTACTTCCTTTCTGGAACTATAACACACTCCAGGCTGATCCTAAATATTCCCTAGTCCAGTCCTAGAATCAGCCTAGAATCTTCTTTGAAGAATGCTGGTTCCTTTTATGGAAAAAAGGTATGAGACAGGTTAGTGCCAAGCTCTGAGTTCTGGGTATTCCTTAGACCTTTTAAAAACTCTACTTAAAAGATTCCTCTTTGTCTCACACAAGTTTCTTTTATTAGCCATTTCCAAGGTAACTTCTCAGTCCTTTTCCAGTGGCCTGTCATTAAACGGAAGTTGCCTTACAACCTAATATTTTCCAAAGCCCCATATAAACTAAACATAACCCTGATCTACAACTAAAGAAGCCATGATCACCCTGTCCATGAGGAAGGGCAGTGGCCATCACACCGCACTCTGTCCCTCCAAATCTGTGTTGCATGCACAGCCCTTCAAAGAAGACCACAGCTCTACCTACTCAAAAGGTAAAGAGGTAGCTGTCTGGATGGCAGAATCACCCCATGCTAAACAGCCCCCTTAGAAAGAGAAAGGAATCTCAGTTGGGAGCCTTGAAGATTAGGCCAAGGCCTGACACCCCTCCCCACCCCACACCCCACCCCCGTCTGTGTGAGGCTTTAATATGTTGTGGCCCAGGGCAGCGCCTAGGCTGGGTCCATCTGCTGTCCTGTTGGACTTTCTACCTACCCTGCCTGTGTCTTTTTCCTTCATAAATCTTTTCCTTTCCGACTTCTCCACCACTGGTCATGCTCAGATGGTTAAAATGCAGAAGCTGGTAGCTCAATATTGTAATATCAGGCTTACAAGGGTCCTTAAGTATTTTCTGGGCCAATCTCCCAGTTGGTGGCTGAGTCTCTTTGGGAACGTTCCACCTGGTGGTTTCCCAGTGTGGTTTGAATTCCTTCTATGTCAGGGAGATCATTACCTACCCAGGAAATCTTTTATAACTTTGGACTACTGCGACCACTGGAACATTTTCTCTAATTTTCCCCCGATTATGTTTCTAGGTAGTTTTCTCTTATTAACATTCCTTCTGTATCTTCCCTTAAAGTCACTCAAACATGAGCAACCCTTCATATATTCAAAACTGGTTTTCTTTTTTTAAAAAAAAAACTAATTCTATATCATGAACATTTTTCTAGGCTTTTAAATATTCTTTGAAAACATAATCTTTAAAGGCTTCATAATGTTCCATTGTAGTTATGCACTATAATTTATTTAACCATCCTCTTATTGTTGATATTAAGATGGTTTCCAATTTTTGGTTATTGTACATAATATGCAGTGAGCAGTGCGTAAATCTTTATCTGTATTTCAATTATTTCCTTAGGGTAGATTATTAGAAGTGGTATTACTGGGTGAAAGGGTAACTGTTAGATTGTATTTTGATAGAGTAGAGGTTTACTATTCTACAAAGAGATCTGGATATCACTATGTGATATGAATCCAGAATGCAAAGAGGAAATTTCTGAGTAGTTTGTGGAAGCCAAGGCTCTTTAGTTGTAACTGATTTGTGGTATAAGGTAGGTCATTCTATCTTGAAGAAGTAACTGCGATGACCATAATTGTGTGTTGTCCTGTGTTGACCTAAAAATGAGTACGTGATGTACAGGGCAAAAATATGAAGGCATATTTGGGATGATTTGCATAAATCTGCAGGTAAGGCCCTTGACAAGATAAAAGAGACACCCACAGATGGAGAGGTGTCAGAGCAGGGCTGCAGGGAGGCAGCCACATTTTTGAGACCAAAGTCAACCTGTCCACAATGATACAGGAAGCAGATGTCCAATAGGTCCCCTGGAAATATTGAAAAGGTCAGAGATTTTGCACATTCAGGTGGAAGGATGACTGAAGAGTTAAAATTAGGATAAAGGGACGGAGTCAGGCTGGAACAAAATCTGAACAGGAGGAAAGTTTTTTATTAAACTTACACTGTACATTTTGAGTGATGAAGAGAAACAGTGATGTCTTGGCATTTATTCTGAGTTTCTGTTAGAGGATGAGAGGTGAAACAATACATTTGAAATAAAATGGTAACTTGGGATAGCGTGTGGTACTGAAGAGTGTAGGCATTAGCCCCCGAGGGAGCTGGGATTAACTCCAGTCTCTTCCACCACTAGCTAGGTAACCTTGGATCGGTTGACATCTTGAGCGTCAACCTTCTTTAGAAAACGGGGATTATGATTCTTGCTGAATAGGCCTGCTGTGAGGGTTCCATAAGATTAGATTCAAATAATAGTTTAGTAGCTGTCATACAATGGGTGCCCAGTTAATGTTCACTGTTGTTGCCATTTCTGCTGTGAGCTGGACGCTAAGAGCCCAAGCATGTCATGGGGAATTTCAAGACCATGGCACATGTGAGTCAAGATCAGAAGTAAAGACAATGTTGACTTATTTCATTGCCGTGAATAATGTTATTCACACAGAATTCGTTCCAGAAGGTCAAAAACTCAGCTAGGTTTTCAATATAGAAATTCTGAAGCATTGAAAAAACTCGGTCTACATAAAAGGAGTGAAATGTGACCCCTTGCTCGGAAATGTCTCTTGGGTGCTATTTCTTTTTTTTTTTGTTTTGTTTTGTCTTGTTTTTAATTTCTGGCATTTGAATTTTTTAAAATTTTATTCTGGTAAGAACACTTAACATGAGCTCTACCCTCTTAAATACTAGGTGTGTACAACACATGATCATTGACAGAACTAATTTCTTTAGGGCCATCAACACGGTCTGTTTGGGAGCAAACTCCTGCGTATGCCATTTTGTTCTACCCTCCTAACAATACTGTGCGACGGACGTTTGTATGTTACTTCAGAGATACAGAAAGTGACAGCACCCAACCTGAAACCTCGTGCCTGTGGCTCACTGTGCCAACTCAAAGCTGCTATATTTGCTGAGGGAGTCTAGGAAAAGGGGAGACTTGTGTGACCCTGGGCAACTACATTGCTTTCTGAGTCTCAGAAGTTTGTTTTTTTTTTTTTTTTGCATAGAACATGGCAACAGTTAACAACAAAAAAAGTGGTTACCAATCAAACTGTGGCATTATCCACTTTATTCACTGTAATTATCTCCTAAAGACTTTGGACTCTGCAAATCCCAGATTCATGCTCAAAGAATGAGGATTAGACTCCACAACAGGCGTAGTGCAGCCTTCACCCCCCCAGGCTGCCTCGGCGTGGAGGGGCAGCATAGGCAGCCTTAAAACAAAATTCCCTTTCCTCGCAGCCCACCTCCCCTGCCACCGTTCCCTGTTCTTCCCTACTCTTCCCTACTGTTGCTGAATCATGGTATCCTCCTGGGACACTTTAAGGCTTCTTTAAAAGGTAATGGGGCCAGGGTCCCTACTCCCAGCCTCTTGTGCCTGCAGGTACCATCCCACTGTGGCCCTCGATGAGGTGGGGGCCCTCCTTCATTTTATTGTGTGGGTCTCATTCCTTTTCTCCAAGAGAACATCATTTCTTCTTCTTCTGTTCCTTGGATGGTTCTCCATTCCCACCAGTGGAGCATCAGTCCTTCCCTGCTCCCTGCCAGCCCTAACTTAGGGTTCATGATTCAAGAACAAACTATAATATCCTTTGTTTAAAACTTTCAGAATCTGTGCATAGTTGCTTTAAGAAGCAGAGGAAGAAAGCAAGGAGCAGGTGTGGACAAAAGGGCATTAGGCTGCCCCACCTGTACCCTGGAGCTCCATTCTGTTTGTAGAATCTGCTTCTCACTCTGTGAGCATTCCCCGACATCCGCTTAGTGTCTGGCCTGTTCTGTGGGCTTATCCTTGGCCTTGGCTCTTTTAACTTGCTCCACCCTGACCACAAAGGAGTGAGGCCTCTGTCTGGTTCACCTTTCATCTAGAACCCTCCCCAGCCTGGGGCCCACTCTGTGCCCAGCTTCTCTCTGAGCTGACACTTGTTACTAGGTCTTCCATGGGGCCCCTTATTCCTTATTTTCTCTCTCTCTTTTCCTGAACTCAGAGCTAAATCCCTTGGGGACTATCATGGGAGATGGTCAAGGGCTATGGCCAGTTGCCTCTCTTCTTCCACCATCTACCAGATCTTTCTATTGGGAGAATTGTCAAGTCAGTGGAGGTCACTGCCCAAGAGACTAAGGTTCCGTCTTGACTGTCTTCTTGGTAACTCCAAGTCTTGTATCTCTGCTGAGATGAAGCGGAGCCTTATGGAAAGCTGAGGGCTCCAAACTACATGTCTAGATTCATCTGGGGACCAACAGGACGTCCCTTTTCTGAGGGTATTTGTTATCTATTAAAATAGGTTACAGCACATTCCAAAAAAGAAGTTCCAATAATCCTGGAGCGGTGGAAGCCTTGTCAGCACAGGAGCAATTGGAGAGCGCCAACCCACGGTCAGATGGACAGAGCATGCGTCTCACTTTCTAAATGAATGATCTTGTACGTGTATAAGTCACTAATACACCTGGAGCCTTCACTTTTTCATCTGCAAAATAAGTATGCAAAGAAGATGTTTCTGACACTATTGGTTTGAAGATCAAATAAAATAATAAATGTGAAAGTGTAGTGTATTTTGAAATGTCAGGCGTGTTTCCATGTTAACTATTAATAGTAATATGTATTATTATTAGCCTATGATTCCATGAGATGCTTTAGCAGCAAAGAACAGAAACCCAGAGTCTACCTGGCTTAACAACAGGGAAATTTATTCTCTCATAGAAGTGGAGCTCCAAAGGCAGATCAGGCTTTGGGGTTAATGGGTTCAGGATCTCAGGGGTGTGGTCAGGGGCCCAGCTTCTTTTTGACTCTCTGTCTCGCCACCCTCGATATCTGCTTCATCTTCAGCCTGGTCTAAACTGGCTCAGCAGATTCGAGTACCACCCAGACACAGTGCTTTCCTGACTCTCTGTAGCTGTCTCTCAGGACAGAGGGCGCTTTCCCCACACCCTACAGCAGCCCTTTCCTTAGACCTTATTCTCTAGGAATTGGTTCATAACATGCCTATTTCTAGAACAACCAACTACCCCGAATGTTGGGGGAGGAGGATGCCAGTCCATATGGCTGGCACCGGACCATCCGGGGGCTCTGTCCTGCAGACGGGGTGAATGGATGTTGAGTAGGCAACACTAGAGTCTCTTGTACACTACGTTATCCCCATTACTGTCATTAGACTGTGCATGTGAAAGTGGAGACTATTTCAGTGTGGCCACAGTGCCTCCCACCGTCCCTGGCACATTGTAGATGCTCCATGAATATTTGTTGAATGAAATAAAAGACAGGCAATCTGAGATTTGATGAGGACAATACCATTTGCAGGAATATGCTTGGATGCATCTCGCTATGTAATAGGTACCCCTTGCTGAGTGCGGGCGGCTTCTCACTTGCCTGCACGCTCCCAGCACTGAATACAGTGTCTTCCACATAATAAGTGCCCCATAAAAATGTGTTAAGTGCATGGATGGTACATATTTTATGGAAGAAATTGGACTTTTCATAAAGATAGCAGATATTTGCAGAGTGCTTCTTTTAAGACTGATGTTGGGGTAGGTAAGCACTTTATAGGTATTAACTCCTAGAATTCTCACAACCACTCCTGAGTTAGGCACTATCATTATCCCTATTTTATAGCTGGGAAAACTGAGGCAAAGAGATGTTAACAAACTTGCTTTGGGCCACAGGTGGTGGGGGTGAGATGGGGGTGATGGATGGGTGAGACTGGGAAGGCTCAGAGTACCTGTCTTTAACACAGTGCCCAGCAGAGAAGCTTCCTTCTTGCTCTGCCTGTGGTGGTCTTCTGGCCGTGGAAGGAGGGATGGTGTGTCCAGTGAGAAGGCTCTGTTGTCCCTTCCTCTGCCTGCTCCTGTCCCCTGGTGGCTGGCTGTAGAAAAAGCCAGTGGACCACCTTTAGAAGCCCCCTCGCTCATTGGATGGAGGTCCCATGATGGATGAAGGGAGAGGCCAGGACCGGTCAGACCGGGCTCCGCCTCCCTGTAACACCTGCCTTCTGATCGCAGACCCTCCTTCTCGGGGAACCCTGGTTTGCAGGAGTGCACCTGCTTTGCTGAGGAAGCCAGCCGTACATTCACTGTTTATCAGTGAGCGTCCATTTCAAGCATCCCTCCTGATGGTTGGGAAGAAGCACTGTTTATGGGGCTGCCACTCTGCATAGCTAGAAGGAGCCAGGCTGCAGCAGAGGAGGTGTTGTTGCTGTTCCTCTGTTTGGCCTGGCTTACTGGTTGTGCATTTCTGGGGCCTGCTGGGTTGTGGAGATAAGTTCTTCTCGGGCAGCACAAGCCTCTGCATGGACAGCTCAGCTCCCCCTTGGATGGTTGCAGAGAACCAGCCTCTTTTCAAGCTCTTGGTTCCATGAACCCAACTTTAGCACAAGGTCAGAGGGGCTGTGAAAGTCCACACATCTGGCTCTGGAGGCTACATGCCTGGTCATCACTGCTGCACCTGAGCCCCTTCCAGGCACCAGGCCTGTCTTGTATGCACACATACACTATCTTGTATGGGCCTTGGTACAGCCCTGAAGATGGGAATTACTGATATCTAAAGAAACTGAGGTTGAGAGAGGTTAAGCAACTCGCCCAAGGTCACTAAATTAGCTGGGATTCAAATCCAGGAAGCCTCCCTGGGTCCTTAACCACCATGCTCTATGCTTCCTATCTCCTTGTGCAAGAAATCTGGATGATTCATCAGCAGAGGCAGTTCCACCCAGATTGTATTAACTCCCTTCCACCATTTCAGTTCTTTCTTTAGGGAAGTATTTCTTCAGGCCCAATAGGAATCTATATATAACATAAGACTAGAAAAGGATTGGCATTAACTTCTCCTGCCTGTGCTTCATAGAATCCAAGATCCCTTTGGTTAGAAGCAGACTCCCATCTTCTGGCCTCCAGGCAGGAGCCCCTTCAATATAGTCTTGCTGTTTTAATGACAGCTTTTCTTCTCAATAGTTTCCAGGAAGTGAGTATTCTCCATTTGAAAACACAAAGGCCAGCCTTGCAGTCAGGCCTGAGTGTCTGGAACTGCAGGTGAAAAAGGGAATAGGTAGGGACTATTTGGTGAGCACCAGCTACAAAATCACCCAGGACCCCTCCAGCCCTGCTCCTGTACACTGAAGCCAAAAGCAGATGACAGCCTGAAAACAATTTGTCCAGTCGGTGAGTAATGTCTAGTAACTAAATGCTAATTAATTTGCTGTTGCATTTGAGTTAATTTATGAGGTGTTCTCTTCGCCGAGTAAATTTTAATTAAGAAGAGTAAAACAAATGACAAAGTAATTTCCAAAAAATTAATTTTCAGTAAACACAAGCCATTGTTTTTCTTTGTATCAATAATAAAAGTTAAAATGAAGCTTTCTGAATGCTCCCTCCCCCAACTTCCTCCCTACTAAGGACAAAGTTGAGCCTCAGCCGGCTTCTTGGAGCATCATGCAAATTAGCAGCCAGACAGGGCCAAAAGGAACTGGGCAGACAGCCTGAGAGAAATCAGGCACCAGGCCCCAAAGAAACGCAACAATTGCTATTTCTCTGGTGTTCGGTGTATGTAATTTTCATCCATCGCAGACCTTTTAGGAGTTTGGAAGTGGAAAGGTATGCTGTCCTTGCTTTTGGTAAAAGACTACAGGGAAAGCAGAGAGGGAGGCATTTCATCAGTATTTCTTACATTAACGAAATTTAATAAACAAATAAGAAAAGGAGAAAGTAAAAAAGCATCTACTTTGCCCAGTTTGGCAAAGCACTGTACTGGGAAATTTGAATAAGAAAGAGCTTCTCTCATTCATTTCACAATTCTCGGAGGAAAGTTAATATCACCAGTGTCCAGATGAGGAAACCGAGGGTTTCAGAGCCGGCCTAAAGTCACGCTGCAGTAAGTTGCGTTTGATACCTGCTTCGGGACCTCCCAGCTCTTGACCTCATCATGCTATCTCTTCAATGACATGTGTAACAAAATGATTTTTGAAATCAATTTGCAAGGCTGTGCTGGGTCTCCTGCCCAGAGCTTGCTGTTGATGTTTGATGTTGCTATTCCGTATCTGGCCTGCTTGCAAGCTGGGAATTGGGGTGCAGTGGTGGGCAGCTGCAGTTGAGAGGAGAGATCTGGGGAAAGCAGGGGGCCTTGGGGAGATCAGAGTAGCTTTGAGCGAAGTGCAGGGCCCAGGTAGGAATGAGGTGTGGGAACTGTTCCCATTGCCCACCTGTGATCCCTCCCATCCTGAATCAATGCTCCATTGAACGGGTGTCTCAGCTGAGCTGCTTTGCTCAAAAGAGTGAAGGGATCAAATCCAATCTTGGTGCAGCTAGCAGAGGTGAGTGTGTCGGCTTGGGAAGCCAAGCCCCCTCCGTGGTCACCCTGCAGAGCTAACTTCAGGGTCTCTGTTTCCTTAGAATCTGCGTGTCCTACTGCAGTCGCTGGGGGCTCCTATGAACGTATGGATTTGTCTGGGTTTCTCTGTTTAATCCCAAATCTGTCAGGCCTTGTTAAATTTGATGGGACCTGAAAGGTCTAGTGTTAAGCAAATACTCGGTGACCAGAGGCTTTGATGAGAATCAAACTGAAGCTTAATCCTGAGGTAATGGCTTCCCCATAATCCCAGGAGGCTGAGGCTCAGCAGGGGAGGTGGGGTTCAGCAGGCTGGGAGGGGGAGCTGGGAGGGGGGAGCTGGGAGGGGGAGAGGGGGCTGCCTCTTTGGGCCAGGAGCTCCCTGTCACCATCACAAAGGAGAGTCTCTGCTACAAATGAGGTGAGGCCATGGGGACAGAGTCCTTTGGTCCTTGTTTATGCAAGTGGCTCTGGATAAAGAAAGAAAATTGGAGGGAGGCCAGGGAGGAAGGGGGATTAAAAAGCCACTTCAGGATTCTCAAGTGGGTAGGCCCTGGATTTCCCTCTGCTTCGATCTGGGTTCTGAGAAGCAGAATTGTCCAAGCAGAGGGGTAGTCTGGGAGCTGGCTGAGACCCCTGTGCCTCCTCTTTGTGCAAAGAACAGAGTTGGCAGGCAGCAGACAGAGGGCGTAAGGGTGGGGACAAGGACCCCTACTTCCCACCAGACTGGGTATATGGGGCCAACATGGCCGCATCTAAAGTGGCTTTACCAGCCAGGGTGGCTGGACACTCTGGGCTTAGTGCAGTGGGCTGGGGGACCCCGGGGGCACGGGCTGGGAACAGAGAGGAAGGGAGTGTGCAGGCAGTGGCCACACTCCAAGCAGCCCTCTATGACAGATAGGGCTGATCACGCCATCTCTGCCTGCTCTCTGGAGAGGGCTGCTGGGGAGCCTCGTCAAGATACCTGATTAAACATTCATGGGAAAAAAATAAATAAAATAAACATTTTGCAAAGAGATGCTTAAGCAATCAGGCGCTTCAGGGGGTGGGTTACTGCAGCGCAATAACCACATGCCTCAGGGGTAATCTGCATTTAATGTTGGCCCTCCCCAGAGGCCCCCCACCAGGAGGCTGGGGGACCCCAGCCGGTTCACCCTAGCTGTTCATTCGTGCCTCTTTCTCACCCCAGCTTTGCTTTGTTGCATCAAATATTACCTGTGTGTGAGGCAGGAGCGTGCTCCCTGGAACAGAGGGAGGAAGGAAGAGGGTAGGGCCCAGCTTTCTGCGAGGTGTGGGCTTCCAGAACCCTGTCTAGAGTCTTCCACAGAGGCACAGCGCTGCCCATCCCTGCCTTTTGTCCCTTAGCGAGAGTTTATGAAGCTACAACAGACGAGTGTGTGTGTGTGTGTGTGTGTGGTGTGGTGGTGGTGGGGGGCTTCCTGCCTTCTCAGAACTGGCACGTTCTCAGAGGGGAGTTAACATGTAAACATAATGAGGCTGGTGGTGATAATAGGCACTTGCTATGTGTCATACACTACAGTTAGATGCGTTATGTGCATGACTGCATTTAATTTTTATAAAACTATAAGGAGGGAGAAAGAAGCTGTTCGCCCATTTGATGGATAGGAACGGATAGGCATTGAGAGGTTGAGCAACTTGCCCCGTTATGCAGAGCAGGGATTTGAAACCAGATACTTTGGTTCCAGACCTATATTTCTCCACTAGCCGTCTCTCTGATAACTAAAAGTAAGATCAATGCTTTGGAGTTTCTTAGTCAGGCTTTGGCAGCCAGGAGAGGTTTTCCAGAAGAAATGACCTCTTAACCAAGTCCTCGGAGACACTGGACTTAAGCTCAAAAGCAAAGGGCCAAACACTCAGAGTGCAAAGCACAGAAATTAAATCCCGGGTGTCCTCTTATCTCCAGGTGAGATTGTCCCAGGCCCACTTCCTTCCTCTCCTTAGCTTCCTGTATGCAGAAATATACAGATATCCAGGGAAAGTAGCCAGGGGCCCCTCTTTTTCTGGATGCTGCAGGGGCTGCCTGGACAGCTGCCCTGACAGCTGCCCCATCACTGCTGCACATCACCCAGGCAGCTGTACAGATGTTTGACCAGTGCGTGGATTAAAGAACTGAATCAATCAGGGACTTGTGTTCTGAGCCTTTCTTCTTCATTGAGCTCCCCTGAAGAGTAGGGGCTGATCTTCTGGAGGTATCCATCTCTCTGTCAGCAAAACAAGCTCCTCAGACCAAAAGTTTTCTTTGCAAATTAAAGTAAGTCATTGTGCATCTATAGTCAAATACACACCTAGACCCTTTTATTAATATGGTCTCTGTTTTAATTGGCTTTCTCTATAGGTAATTACCTGTCAGATAAAAGCCTACTCATTGCATGGATAATATTTACCCACTGGGGCAGGGGCAAGGCCAGGGCCATAGCACTGCAGGAAAATCATCGTCCGAGTGTGAGCTGTGGGCTAGGTGGGGTCTTGAATGGACTCTGGGAGGTGTTCACCTTGGAGTAGAGCAGAAGATACTGGAGGAAAGGGACAGAAAGTCAAAGCAGCTCATTCATTTACAAACTCTGATAGAACACCCTTCTGAGCCTGCCACTTTGCTAGGAGCTAGATTTATCACAGATCAAGGTGACAGGTGCCTGATATTTTTACCCGAGCCAGCGGGAGGGAGTTGTAGTATTAGAAGGTCTCAGGTCCCCAGCTTTTAAGGAAGAGCTGGACTTTTTGAGTTAGAGCTGACTGTTCTTTTCCAACTTGCTCAGGGCAGTGGGAATTAATTGCTCTCATGGAGACCATGGGTATAGACTCCTATAGCCCTGAGTAAGATTTAGTTCAACCTCTTGATTTTGGAGAAAAGGAAAAAAAAAAAAAATCCTAGAGAGGAGAAGTGGATGCTTTAGGGCTCACAGCTGAGTTGGGACTTCAACCCAGTTCTCTAGATCCCCAATGCATAGCTTCGTTTCCACGTCGCCCAGATGTCAGGGCTGAGTGCATGCGTGGAGGGGAGGAGGGAGTGTACAGCAGCTGGCCTGGCAGCTGGTGTGTTTTCTTCGGTAGCCTTCTCTTTTGCATTAAGAAATGTTTTCTTTAAAAGGTGGGAATCCTTGAGCAGGGTAAGGGCTTGCTCTAGACTTCACTTTTTGTATCTGTCCAGCGGAGTCCATTGAGAGAGACAGGCCCCTTGGAGGTGAGTGAGGAGTGTTGCCCTGCTGTCAGGGAGGATGAAGGCTGAGCTGGTGATCGATGGCTCTGGCAGTGACACCGAGGTGAGGCATCTAGCGGGGGCTGGGCCCTGGGTGTCACATGAGGTGGATTCTGTCTGTACGGAGGCAGAGGAGCAGCTGTGTGCACATGTGTGTGTGGTGTGTGCAGAGGAGGCAGACACTGCCCTGGGGACAGTGGCAATAATTTTCTGCTTCTCTATAAGCAACAGTATTATGTGTTCTGCTAGAGATTTCTCAGCCTGGCCTGGCATTTGGGACCAGCTCCTAGCCCTGGTGTTTTGTTCCCAGGTTATCATACCTTCACCCTTGTCAGGGAGTCAACCAAGGCCTCGTAGAGATATTTTCAGTTGTACATCCAAGGGTTTAGTGGAAAGTGCATGGACAGGTTCAAATCCTAGCTTCCCCTCTAACTAGTCATGTGATCTTGGGCTGATTCTTCAATCTGAGCCCCAGATTTCCCATCTAGGTATTGAGGCCATTATGGGATCATATGACACAGAACATAACAAAATATTCACTAAGTGTTTGTCCTCCCACACCTATGACATTCTGTATTAGCCTGTAGCCTTTTTAATAAAGGGTCTGTCTGACTATTGTACTTTCAAACAAAATGAGACAGTGAGGAAGAAAATATTTTGTTAAGTGTCAATCAACATACTAGTTGATGGTAGTAGTGGTATTACAAAAAAGAACCACTTCTACATATGGTATAACTTTGTGTCTTTTTTTTTTTTTTTTTTTTTTTTTAATATATAAAAATATGCACCATAGATGTGGCCCAACCCATCACCCTCCCTCCACCCAAACCTCCCCCCTCCCTTTCCCTTCCGTGGTCCTTTCCTCATAGTCTTGTGGTATAGTTGGGTTATAGCCTTCATGTGAAAGCTATAGTTTAGCTTCATAGTAGGGCTGAGTACATTGGATACTTTTTCTTCCATTCCTGGGATACTTTGCTAAGGAGAAT
>CAUYPK010143420.1:0-10908 GCA_963574355.1 Loris lydekkerianus
ACTGAAACTGCAAGAGCAGGCAACCTAAGACAGGGGCTATGTTTTTCCGCCATACAAAAAACAAAAGAGGGAATTGTTGGGCCCTGCCATGTGCCTGAGGCCTAGCGCAACTTCCCGAGCCTGACTAGAAGTAGATCCATCGAGCTACTTCCGCGTAGCAACGACTCAGCAAGGCCCAACCTGAAACTGCCTCTACTTAGATACAGCCAATGTGGTACCATGCCACTGGCCCGACCCTGTCACGCACCTCTTCCCCCGCCTTCTTTCCCCGCCCCTTCTCCACAATAAAAAAATAAATAAATAAATAATCTATAAACAAAAGTGAAGAAACACTACAGCTAGTGGAAGGTAACTCACGCTCCCTACCGCCAGCTTAAACAGGATTACCAATTATTAAAATGCATGTGAAGTTTTCATTACATAAAATGAAGGTGACACATAAATGCAATGTAGTTCCCTGCTCTGGATCCTTGAACAGAAAAAGGACACACGTGGAAAAAGGGATGAGTGAACACCAAATGAAGGTTAGTGTGTATTTAAAGTAACACACCAGGGCAGCGCCGGTGGCTCAAGGAATAGGGCACCAGCCCCATATACCAGAGGTGGTGGGTTCAAAAACCCAACCCCAGCCAAAAACTGAAAAAAAAAAAAAAAAGGTAATACACCAACAATGTTGGTTCCTTAACTCTGACAAACGTCTCACAGGAAGGTAAGATGTTAGCTTGAAGGACTAGGTGAGAGAAATAGTCTCCATATCATCTTTGCAACTCTTTTCTAAATCAAAAGTCGTTCCTAAATTTTTTTAAAGCTTGTTGAAAAGATGCATTCACAATGATTACACCAAAGGCTGTTCAAGAAACAAGGAAGGGGTGAACCGCTCCAAATATTACTGGAGCTTCTAGCAAGGTTAAGTGTCCATTGGACCTGTATTAATTAAAATGCTGTAAATTTCAGGAGTGCTTGGGGGCGGGAAGCCTAAGAGCTGTGTAGTGGAGCAGCAAAAGGCCTCAAGAGCTCCCCTCTGTCTCAGAGGCACCAGGACAACCCCTCCACTTGCTCCAAGATTGATACCTCCTGCCTAACAGGCACCACCGACTACTTCCACCAGTCACCTTGTCCAGCCTTGGTGATGCTCCAGATCATTCCAGAGTGAGTCAGAAGATCCTGACAGCCTTCCCTGACCTTAGGAATGCATCCTCAATGACTGGTTTTCCTATGATGGTCAGTTAAGTGGGAACAGCAAATATAAAGTCTACCAAGCACTATTCTCTTAGCTGAAATACCACAGAAGTCTCTACACGTAGAAAGTCTCTCTCTGTACATGCAAGATGTAATATATTCTGAAGCTCAGTGGGAAATCTTCTGTATCTCCTGTCAAAGAAGCAGGGAAAGGATAAGTCACATGGGGGAGTTGGGGGACAACTCAGAACTGGTATGGCTCACTCTCTTGGTTCCTGGAGAGGGAGGGAGGAAAGATGTAGGATGATCTCAGCTGGAGACAGAGAAACACAAAGACAGCAGGTGGTTAAGAGTCCTCCACCCTGCCCTAAGAGGAGAAGGAAAGGAAACCTGAAACCACTTCCTGAGGGAAGCCAGGAGGTTCCCACTGCTGCAGCACCCCCCCAACCACCATCCCCCACCACCATCACCACCCCACACCCACACCCCGCCTGGACTCATGGGGGGCCACAGGACAGAGAGGGCTCCAAGTGGGCTCCTAGGTTCTAAGACAGCAGAAAATTCCAGGAGACAGACATGCTCTGAAAGCAAAATGGTTCATTTAAATTAAAAAAAAAAAAAAAAAAAAAAGGGTATCAGTGGATATGGCAGGTCTCCCTGTCAACAAATATTATCCACAGGACCAAGAATCCCAGAGGCACCCAACTCCTGCCTCTGTGGCTGTGGCAGCAAACAGCTTCCTTCGCCTGTCCCTCTGCCAGATCTAAGGAAATGCAGTTTTCTGTCATTCACAACTAACAAGACCATAAAGGTGTATTCAGAGCTGGGTCCCAGGACTGCCCCCTCCACCCTGCTCCTAGCCACCTGTTGTGAAGCTTCAGTCTCCCTCAGCAGCCTCTCTTTTCTTGTAACAACAACACACTACACATTAGGTTCCCTCATCCCCTCTCCTGGTGATTCAGAGGGAATTTTTATTTTGTGATACAAAAAAAAAATTGACATATATCCTTCTTTTTTTGAAACCCAGACTTCACAGCATTAGAAAATCAATTAAGTCTACTACTTATGCCAAGAAGAATAAATAGTGACTTAAAAATTTTTTAATTTAATCTTGACTTCCTAAGTTTCCTTATGCAGAGATTTCGCCACATCAACAACAGGATGAGCAGCTAACACTGTCCATGTCTCAAATCACTAACTCCTGAGTTCAACTTCTAACAAAATCCATGCAAATATAAAGGCAAAGAACTTATTTACACATAACATTACTTTCCCCTAAAAAGAATATGTTGGCTTAATGGAACTAACCTAGTTGCAGATGAGCAAACCAAAACGCCAACGGACTACTGGATTCTACAACTCCAAATGCAATAAAATGTCAAGCCTAGAAACAAGGGAACTGCCTCTGGAAAACCCACCGCTGTGCTTTTATAAAGCAAATATTTATTTTTATTTTAAAAGAATAGTTTTAGTAAATGAGAAAGGGAATGGCCATGCAGAAGAGACAGCCAAACAGAACACCCAGCTCTCCACCCTGGTCAGTGCTATTATGACACGCGTATCCCTGCCTGCACGTCAGCTCTCACCATGTGTGAATTTAGTAGGCTTTATGCATTTTACAGAAAAACCTCCTACCGTTTAACAGAAGTCAGTGAAGCACATACAACACAGAGATTCTAACAAGAGTTGGCTAAAACACATTAATGCAAATAATAAGTACTGGGTCGGCACGATGGCTCACGTCTGTAAATCCCAGCACTCTGGGAGGCAGAGGCGGGAGGATCCCTGGAGCTAAGGAGTTCCAGACCTGCCTAAGGAAGAGCGAGACCCCATCTCTACTAAAAATAGAAAAAACAAGAAAAAAAAATTTTTTTTTTTAAATTAGCCAGGCTTTGTGGGCGCCTGCAGACCCAGCTACTTAGGAAGCTGAGACAGGAGGATCGCTTGAACTCAGGAGCTTGAGGTGGCTCTGAGCAAGGCTGAGACCACAGCACTTTAACCTATGTAACAGAGTGAGGCTCTGTCTAAAAATATATAATAAAAATACATTAGTGTGCAAACTCACACTAAAACTCTCAAGACTTTGAAAGCATTAGAACAGAAATGATCACAAAACTTCTTAAAACATGCAATATAACAATAAGGCAAATTCCTAACAAGCAGGTTCAATGACAATACTTGGTATCACCTGGCACAGGATCTGCCTTTTTAGGTTTTCAACGTGTTTTTACTTCTGTTACCTTAACCTCCCCAGACCACCTTGGGAGGGTGAAAAAGCACACAATATGTCCATTTCACTGATGGACAGAGTGGGGAACCAAGGGATTAACTGGAATCTGCTGCCACACAGGGCACAGCTTCCCCAGATCCCCAGCCCTTGGTTTTTGGTTGCCCTAAACAATGCTGCCCCCAGGGGTCCCCAGCCCAACTTATTTACTTCTCTTCACTTTCCCTATTCTTAAATGCCCTGCAGTAAACTGTGTGTTAAGATCAAGGGTTATTATTTTAACCTAAAAACACAACCTCAGAGATGGTCTGAGCCACTCCCACACTGGACCACTCCAGAGGGGGTGCACCCACACCTCTCCATCCCTGGGATCCTCGCGGGGAGCAGAGAAAATGTACAGGCTCTTGAACGGTGGTCACCGCTAGGAAACAAAATGGCAAGAAGAGAGAGAGAAAAAAAATCCCCTTTTTGTACTGCCTACAATTATTTTTAAATGACAGTTATTTTTGAAAACAAATTGTTTGAGAGAAGAAAGAAAACAATACAGGTGAGGCCTCTCCTCTTCCTCAGCAGTGAGGAATCTGTAACCAGCAACCACCACATTCCCATCACAGGCGCCTTTCCTTAAAGCAAGTGCTCGAGTTACACAGTCTTGGGCTCCAAGTCCCACTCAGCCATTCACTAATATCACCAAGCATCAGTTTGCTTTTCCAGGAAAGGAAGATAATATCTAACTCTCATTGGGTTACAAATCCTTACGTTGAAGGCCTAGGATTAGTCATTGGACTTAGTGTTCAACTGACTTTTATCATCATTTTCTCATTATTATTTTCTACTAGATCCTTCCTCAAACCAGAAAATCTCTGGGAACTTCCAGACTCTGTAACAAGTACATAGAAAGGCCAAAGCCCTGGCAGAGCTCTACACTAATTAGGGCGTGGTATTCATTTCCTGCTCTTTTCACCACCAGGACTGGTTTTCTAAGGAACCAGACTGAAAAAGCGTCAGCAGTGTCAGTCTGCTCTCGGTTGCTGTTCAGAACCAACGGCCAATGGAGCAGTGTCATGTTGGAAGAAGGGTTGGTTACATCTTCAGAACAGCTCCTTTGATCCAGCTGAAGAACATACAACTGAAAGTTGGGTAAATCTGCCTAACAGAACATACCACCTTATTTCAGCACCTGTCACACAGAGGACCACACTCATACCTTTCAAAGTGGACTGAGATCTACGGTGCTCAATTTGAGGTCCTGAAATCCCAGGCCAATTTATACAGAATGCAGAACCACAAAGGCAAGTCGCCAAACTCTCCTGTATCCAAAATCTGCTTTTTCTGAGCCACACAGACATCCTAAAAAGCCTCAAAAGATTTTACACACAGTGCTGACTGGCAAGAGGTATCCGATGTTGCTGTGATTGTTCCCTTTAATAGAAGATTCAACCTGCACATTAGCTGTCTAAAATCAATGCCAAGGCTGGAGGAGGGGAAGAGGAAAATTTAGTTGGTCCGAGGGCTGTGAGCCATGTGACTGCTCCAGGGCCACTTCTGGCTGCTGCCCCCAGCTGGGAGCATGGCAGGTCCTCCCCACTCCCTTCCAGCCATGCACAGCAGCGCCGGGCACCTGGCACTGATCCTTCCATGCTCACGGCTGCCTGCAAAATTGCTCAGACTAAAACAGCATGTCTCTGCTAGTTGAAGAGGTCTCCAGACACTCCATGTCTGTAAAAGCAGCAACAAACAGCCAGGCCCAGACCAACCTGGACAGCCCACGAAGCAACAGGAATCTCAGCTGCTCAGACTAGTCACCCTCTGGCCAAATGGTTCTCTGTGGTGTCCCTTAGACATAATAATAAATAGCACAGCTTAATTCTACAGTTAAAAGGCAATAAGCCAGACAGCTATTTCTCCTAACATTGCCTGTATCGGGGCAAGATTCTCACTGTCCAGGCAAATCTTGAAATATTTACCATCATAAATCCCAGTCTTAAAACATATTCCCCTTTAAAAGGAATTCAACAGTGAGAACATTATGCGTATCATCTCAAAAATAATTTTTAAAAATTTTAAGTAATTAAAAAATATTTTTAAGGTTATTAGATATTTGGCTGCTTATCATTTGCATCCTAAATTGAAAAGCTACGTCTTCCAGCTCTGTTTTTACATTGGGTTTTCACAACTGCTACTGCCCTGCCACTAAGTCAGCCATTTACCAGCACATCACTCACTGGACTCTCTTGGTTAAAGCTTTAAAGTACTCAGTTTGAGAACTATTTAATGACACACTACAAAGAATTAGTGTCTAAAAGGCAGGGCTTGGAGCAGGGCTGGGATAAGGGTGAAATAAGAGGCACTTGCCTCTGACAAAACTTAAGGGATGCCTAAATCTTGGTAGTCATGATAAAGAGTTTAATGCAATGTCAGTGGCAATCGCAACAAAAATAAACAATAGGGACTTAATTAAGCTGAAAAGCTTCTGCATAGCTAAGGACACAAGTAAAGCAAAAAGACAACCTTCAGAATAGGAAAAGATATTTGCAAGGTAGGAATCTGACAAAAAATTGATAACTAGAATCTACAGAGAACTCAGATTAATCAAAAAAAGAGCAAACAATCCCATCTACCACTGGGCAAGAGATATGAACAGAACCTTCTCTGACAAAGATAGACAATGGCTAACAAACATGTGAAAAAATAATCATCATCCCTTATCAGAGAAATGCTCGGCACCCTACCACACTGGTTATGGCACCGGACTCATACACCGAGGCTGGCCAGTTTGAATCCGGACAAGGTCTGCTAAAACAATGACAACTGCAACAATAGCCAGGCATTGTGGCAAGTGCCTACAGTCCCAGTTACTTGGGAGGCTGAGGCAAGAGAATCGCTTAAGCCCAAAAGTCTGAGGTTGCTATGAGCTGTGATGCCACAGCACTCTACCAAGGGCAACAAAGTGAGACTCTTGTTTCAAAAACAAACAACAACAACAAAAAAAAAAAACCCTGAGATATCACCTTACCCCAGTAAGAATGGCCCACATCACAAAGTCTCAAAGCCGCAGATGCTGGCATAGATGTGGAGAGAAGGGAACACTTTTACACTGTTGGTAGAACTACAAAATAATTCAACCTTTTTGGAAGGAAGTATGGAGAATCCTCAAAGAACTCAAATTAAACCTCTCATTTAATCCTGCAATCCCATTACTAGGCATTTACCCAGAAGAAAAAAAGTCATTTTACCATAAGGACTATGGACAGTAGACTGTTTATTGCAGCTCAATTTAAAGTCACCAAAATGTGGAAACAACCTAAATGTCCACCAACCCAGGAATGGACTAACAAGCTGTATACCGTGGATTACTATTCAGCCATTTAAAAAGATGTAGATCTTACATGTTTTGTAACAACCTGAATGGAGTTGGAACACATTCTTCTTAGTAAAGTATCACAAGAATAGAGAAGCAAGAATCCAATGTACTCAATACTACATGAAGCCAGTAGATGATCTAATACCCAAATAAAAGAAAAACTCAAATCAATTCAAGGTGTGGGGGTGGGGGTCCAGGGCAGCAGGGGGAGGGGAGGAGGGAAGAGGGTGGGGGCTACAGCATATGCACACCTCTTGGGGGGGGACATAATTATAAGAGGGACTTTACGTAACAAATGCAATCATTGTAACCTAATTCTTTGTACCCTCAATTAACCTGGAAAATACCAATGTTTACTGCAAAAATTGAAAGAAAAAAATATCCAAGACAAGCAAAATACCCAAATCTTAAAAAAGAAAATCATTTTAGCATCTTGCCTGAGGAGAGGGGAGTTGAGAAAACTTCTCCCCGACGGTCATCATGATCATAGGCCACACCACTTGCCTGAAGAGCTTCAGTGGCCCTGAAGGAAGGAGAGCACACACAGGAGCTCAAGGACCTCAGGGTAGGACCCCTCAGGCCTGCCTCAAGGTGACACTCCATCTCCTGAGGGCAACCTCCCAACACAGCACCTCCTCCCTCAGTCCTTCACATCCAGGAACCCAGGGAGAGAGGAAGCAAGGGGCCTCCCAGGCCCAGTCTCTGACCTGACCCCAGAAAATGAACAGGGATAACCTAGCAACTAACCTTGTCACTTCACAACTAAGAAAAATGAGATCAAATAGATACTTGTCTTACATGTAAGATATAAACATGCTCTGGGCCCTGGACAGTTAGTGGAAAAGCTGGGACAAAGGCCACGCCTCCCAACCAGGGCTGCCTGCGTTCCCGGCAATGCTGGGATGAATCGTCGCCAGGGAAGACTTCGCAATGTGGGCAGGCCTCTTACATCTACGTCTTACATCATTTTTTGAATGTAATTGTGTGATAGCTATGAACCCTTAAAATTTTCTACGTAAAAAGCCCTCTTCGCTTATCCTCTCAGGAGTATTACTCTTCAAAAATCAAAACTAGGGCAACAAAAAAATAATATTCTCTAATATAATGGATTTTTAACAGGATTAGTTGTCCTGATCCAGAAGGAACAGTCTTGAGAACTCACCCATGCAACTTTTATAAATCACTTTTTCAGACATTTCTCACATTTTAACATATCAGACGTCATGTTTAACAGCCACTTCATACTATAATTTTACTTAAAAAACACATCTTTGTAAAAAGCAGTTTATAGTTTTGCAGTATGTTGGCAAACAGTATACCTAACAGTAGTAACATTCAGTTATTTAACATCAAATCCCACAAAAACTCTATCTGTCCCAATATGACCCTAAGGTGATCTCCCTGTCCCAAGGGAGTTTTCTTCAATTACCAAAGTTTCTTCCTAATAAATGCAAAACACATTACACATTAGCTTCCCCCCCCCCGAAATCGTTTCAGTATTAGCAATTAATAGTACCATTTTATAAAGATTTGCAATTTCCAACCAAAAAGTCTTTGCTTAGGCTGACTGATGTTCTATAATTTCTCTAATTAGCCTCTAGCATATAGTATCTCATTTGGGGAGATATGAAACAGAACCCTGAATTCTCAGAAGAGGGAGAAATTCTAGGTTCCCCCACCCAACCAATACCATCTCTGATAAGTGGTCTCATCACACCTCACAGCCCATAGGTCACACTGCCCTCCTTCTCAGCCAGGAGCTCCAGATATCCACGGGTTCTAATCCCGCCTCCACCTTCCCTCCCAGACAGGCGCTCCAGAGACAGACATCCACAGGTTCTAGAGGCTCTGAGAAATTGTGTGAGTTACTTAACAACACCAGGCATTAATTCATTCTTCTATCAAATGGGGATCAAATCACCACATCATAGGATGAATGTGAGAGCCAAATCAAATAACATAAATAAAACCCCTACTCTATGACATAGCTAGAGAACAAATAACTCAATCAGTCCCACAGCAACCTATCCAAAATGTGTTTACTAAAGGAACTTCTCTAAGTAGCTCTGTTCTAAAAATTCACATAGAAATGAGAGACATGCACAAGCACAGGAACTTTTTATAAGCAGTAAAAGATTAAGGATTCTTAAAACATCCTCTATCCACATTAATAATCTCCATGGAGTCCTATAATAGGCTAGAGCACAACTTGTTTTGTCCACACACATGTAATGATGTCTCTACATACAACTGCTCTGAGTGAACCTAGTGACCCCATTTTATATAAAGAAATTAGCACAGAACTTCTTAGAAAATAACTGAGAAACACATGTGCCTTTAAGAATAACTCTGCTATTGCAAATAATTTCTATTAACATTAAATAGCTAGGCACGGTGGCTCACACCTGTGAATCTAGCACATCGGGATGCTGAGACAGGAGAATCATTTGAGCACAGGAGTTCAAGACCAGCCTGGGCAGCACAGTGAGACTGTCAGTACAAAAAAAAATTTTCTAATTATCTAAGTGTGGTGGTGCACATCTGTAATCTTAGCTACTTGGGAGGCAGAGGAAGAAGGATCCCTTAAAGACAGGAGTTCCAGGTTGCAGAGAGCTATGACTGATTGAGTCACTGGACCCAGCGTGAGCAACAGAGTAAGACTCTGTCTCTTTTAAAAAAAAAAAAAAAAAAAGAAAGAAAGAAAGAAATGATTATTTCAAAATTTAAACAACACAATTTATTTCTTAAAACCATGGAAGTCAAGGGTCTCAAATTTAGATAAGTAGTCCAAAATTATAGCCAGCTTCATATAAAGTAGAAAAAAAATCACAAGCATCTATAATGGATAAAAACTGTCAACCTCATAGATTTACCTGTTTTTAAAAAGTTGAAAAATTATAAAAAAGCTCAAAAGAAGGCCGGACATGGTGGCTCACACCTGTAATCCTAGCACTCAGGGAGGCCGAGGCGAGTGGATTGCTTCAGCTCACAGGTTCAAGACACCATCTGAAAATAGCCTGGTGTTGTGGCGGGAGCCAATATTCCCAGCTACTTGGAAGGCTGAGGCCAGAGAATCACTTAAGCCCAAGAGTCTGAAGTTGCTCTGAGCTATGACATCATGACACTCTACTGAGGGTGACAAAGTGAGACTATCTTAAAAAAAAAAACAAAAAGTAAACAAACAAAAAGCTCCAAAGAGCAGCTATCAAAATACCCAATTTTCTTTCCATGTTAAGTTTCTAGGAATCTCCTCTGAGAAACAGGAATTAATATTTGTTTCTACTAATGGACCAGTTAAAAAATTACGTATAAAACATGAGTAAATTCCTATGACATTTTTACTAATAAAAGGGAACCATCTCTTCTTTTAGACAGAAGTAAAACAATGTATTAGCCATCCCCCTGGCAAGGTACTTGGACTTCTGCCTGGTACCTGGGCTCCTAGGGATCAGGGTCTCACTATGTTTTGACCCCTCATGCCTTCCCTGCAGAGATTAGAGAAGGCAGAGAAAGCAGCCCAGGTTCCTGCTACTATGAACGATTTTGTTGAAACCTTGCTCACCATGGAAACCAATATCTTCAACTAAAGAGAATGTGGTTCTCATCTCTGCTTTCACTATAAAGGACAGAAATGTGTTCATTGGAAATCAGTGTTTATCTTGTTTATATGTTCTGCCTAGTTTGCTGGGTTTTCTTTATTTCTTTAGCTTTAAAAATCAAGAAAGGGAAGCAAAGATACCATCTGAGTCAAGCGTCTGGGGTGACTATGGCCACAGAAAGCAGCCAGGCTTTAAAGAGGCAGTGTGTGGGGGAAGGTTACAATGACAATTTCTTTCTCACGCAGAAATTCTTGAGAATCGCCCAGCAGCCCAAACCTTGCAGGGTTTTGTGTTTTAATGAGGCAGCTATTGGTGAATGCTCAAGAAATTATTCTCTCCTTTTATAGAAAGAGGGAGATGAAGGGGGGGAATGGGAAGAGAGGAGGGGAGAGGAGAGCAAAGGAAGAGAAAGGGGAGAGGGAGGAGAGAGGGAGGGGAGGAGGATGAGAGGGAGGAGAGAGAGGAGAGGAGAGCAGAGGAGAGGGTAGGGGGAGGGAGGAGAGAGGGGGGGGGACCAGAGGAGGGAGGGGGACCAGAGG
>CAUYPK010143426.1:0-35484 GCA_963574355.1 Loris lydekkerianus
GGGGCACATCTATGGTGCATATTAGAATGGGTACAGGCGAAACTTACTAAATGCAGAATACAAATGTCTACATACAATAAGTAAGAAAATGCCATGAAGGCTACGTTGAACAGTTTGATGAGAATATTTCAGATTGTATATGAAACAAGCACACCGTACCCCTTGATGGCACTAATGTACATAGCTATGATTTAACAATAAAAATAAAAATTAAAAAAAAGAAAATGAAACAATCTTTGATATTTAAACAGGAGATAAATCCTATGGGTGTCTTTCTACAAAAGGGAAAGGAAAAAAACCTAACAGAATAAATTGTTTATAAGCTTTAGCACATGTATTCAACATTCATCAACTGTTAGGAATAAAAAATGAAAATGAATGAAAAATGAGACTCAGAGAGATCAGCTGATGAGATTAAAACACAAAAGGCTCAGATTCGGGGCTGAGGGCCTACATGCCACATGTGCCCTGCTAAAGGGCTATGGTTCTAGGGGTATAAAAATCTATTGGCAGCCAGATACAGTGGCTCATGCCTATAATCCTAACACTCTGGGAGGCCAAGGTAGGTGAGCTGAGCTCCTGAATTCCAGACCAGCCTGAGCCAGAGTGAGACTCCATCTCTAAAAATAGCCTGGCATTGTGGCCTATAGGCCCAGCCACTCAGGAGGCTGAGGCAAGGGGATCACCTGAGCCCAGGAGTTAGAGGTTGCTGTGAGCTGTGACACCACAGCACTCTACCGTGGGTGACTAAGTTAAGACTCTGTCTTGAAAAAAAAAAAAAAAAAAAAACCAACCAAGCAGAAAAGTATTAAAAATAAATGAAGCTAATACTAAAACTTTCCATGAAACAGCAGATGCAATTCTTTTGAACCACAGCACTATGTTAAAAATTAAGACTTTACAATTCTCTAAGTAATAGCTGCAATGTGTGTAGATAGATGATAGATGTATCTATAGAGATGACTAAATATAATGATGGATGAGAGATGGTGACAGATAACTTCAAAACATTTACTTGACATTCACTACTTTGCAATTAATAATCTCCCAATCTGCCTTGAAGGTGACTTTTATACATAGTCCACGTAAAGAGAACACACTTGGAGTGAGAATCCTTTAATAATTATATTCATTTCCAGAGAACAATAAATACAGAAATTGCAAGCAGTATATGTAACACTAGTATTTTCCTTGGATATACCTACTTTTATATAACTTAACGGGAAAACACTGTTTCAAGAAGTTAGCATCAGGAAAAGGTACACAACAGCAGGAAATTACAAGTAAAATCAAAAAGTGTTTATCTTGGCTCTGATCACGGATGCTCACACTCCCAGCTCACGCTGTGGCAGTAGGGAGGCCGCAGCCACAGCTCAGCTCCGGGAGGCCGCAGCCACAGCTCAGCTCCGGGCGGCCGCAGTCTGGGGCTGCTCGGATTGCAGCTGCTTGCCGAGGTATTCCCTGAAACACAGAATGAGAGGCAGGATTTAAAAGACAAGGAGCCTCCTTTAAAGTCAAGACACGATATACACACACTGTCACTATACTTACTTAAACATCTCAGAATTACTAATAAAATGGCCTTAGAAAACTAAACTCCACATTTCAGAAGCTCCTGCACTGTATGAATTCCACTCCTTATATCACACAAAGACAAGCTGTCACACACACCAACTAGTAATTCTTGTACTAGTACAAGTACAATTACTCAACTGGGAAATGTAATTACTTCTCAGAGAAAGCCCACTTCCCTGCCCAAATAAAGGTCTGGTTTATTGCGGCTGCCATCCTTGCAATCTGAGTTCAAAAATCAGCTTAATTATGACTCCCAGTGGCCTCATACATGAAAAATAAATTTCCTGCTCTTATAGAACACCCGTATCTATAGCCTGGGATGGGCACAAGAGCACATGAAAATCTATCACTGAAAGGAACGGCAAGAATCACAACAGCAACAGGAGCTGCGCACCGCGGGGACACAGTCGGAGCCCTCACTAGAGGTCATGGCAGATCCAGACAGAAGGGCAGAGACGCCCCCCACGTCTCACCTGCCCCCTCTTGTCTCTGCTTCACAGCCTAGTGCAAAGTAGCAAAGACTGACAGAAGCAGCAGCACCAGGAACGGGGCAGAGGAGGCGGCATCCTGAAGGAGTGCGTCGGAGGTGCAGGGCCCTGCCTGGAGGCTGGGGAAAGTGAGCCCAGCTTTCAGACAGGAGGCCACCTGAAACTTCCTGTGGCACAAAGACGGCTGATGGTCCTTTTTACCTTACAGTAAAGTTCTGATGACTGATTCATTGATTTGGGGTGTCACACTGAAGTATCTAATATTCTGTGTTACTAGTAACTTCCCTGACATACTTTAGACAATGGGCATCTATGTCCAACCAGGAGTAAGTAAATAGTCGCGTCCATTTTATGCAAAGGCCAAAGGGAAGCCCTTCTGTAGATTTTATCAGACAGGAAAGAACAGGAATTGATGGTCACTGCTAATGCTGCCCCTCTTATTGTAAAATTTCCAGGTCTTATTTTCAGATTTTATATTTTTCCTACACATACTTAATGAATTAAACCTAAAATTAAATGTGCTTCATTTCAAGGGGCCTTCAAATATTCCAATTTTGAATGTTAGATTGTTTAGCATGAATCCTTAGAGAATATTCCAAAGTACGCTCAGAGATGCTGCAGCTCCCTCTGATTACAATAACCATGGTGCTTTCAGTCAAGGAAGGCCCAACACTTCCAAACAGCCAGCGAGGTAACATCCTTTTCTACACTCTGACACTTCCATACCTGCAAGGTGGCCCAGAGGCATCCACTGCTTCACGACCTGGTGCCTGACTTGTAGATAAACCTACGCCTCCTTTCCTGCCTGCTAACAGGGGTTATGCAGCTGAGGGTCTGGGGGAAGGATAACGACACACACAGATGTAAAGGTTCCAACCAAGAACTACACATTACCTGGGTGAAACTTTGAGAGCTAACTTTTGGTGTCAGAAAACACCAAAAGCCCAAGAGACCAGCCTAGACGAGGTCCCAGGGGAAGAAGAATCAAATCTCTACACGCTTTAACTGCTATTTGTTACGGCATGTGGGTCAATAAAATATCAGAAGGGACTGAGCCATGTTGAACCGTTCAAGTGAAAAAGACAGTGTACTACATAGAGAAAGACCTAACCAACACACGAACTTTGGAGAAAATCTACTTTCAACTGGGCTTGTAAAGTATTTTAGTTTGCTCTCTGATGCCAAAGAGGAATGTGCCGCCAAATGAAAATGTTCCCAACCCTGGGGTACCCAAGCCAGTCTCTGACTCCCAGGGGTCCTCCGGCGAAGGGCTCGGGAACACAAGACAGCTTGCCCACTCTGCACTTAAACACGGCACACCCACGCATGACCCTCTTTCATCTCAGAGGCCCTGTGAGGTGGGTGTTACCTTCTCCATGTTACAGGAGAAGGAAGAAAGTGTGGAAACCTTCAGTAACCTGCCCAAGGGCCTGGCCAGGGCTCCGGTCCCACACTCCTTCTACAGTGGGGCTGCACGACCTCCATAAGAGTCTGGAAAAGTGCAGAAAGCAGACACTTCCTATTTTTATAGATTAGAAAACAAAGAAAGGTGTGACTAATTTATTCGGGTTAAAGTTACATTTCTGACAGTAAGGATTTTATCTCGGGACTATAATGTATGTAGAACAAAGGATTTAGAACAAAGAGATCTTCTAAATGAATTAACTATTGAGTCAGTCAATCCTTCTCCCTATATAGGAAGATCAATACAACAATAAAAATTCAACTTACAATTCACTCAAAGATGCCTGTGTGTATCAGCAATCTACAGGAGTTTAACACTAAATCTTTGTTTCTACTACCTAAAAAGCAAAATTTGAGATGGATAATATTTTTTTTCTCTTTTACTTCATTAATAACTGAAACTGCCAAAATCTTAACATCTCAACATCTCTGAAACTGAAAACAGGAACAGTCTAAAAACTCCCCTTAAAAAAAAAAATACAAGCACGAAACAGCTCAGAAAAGACAGTGTATGCTGCAAAAGGTATATATCTGACTAAGAAATGCCTAAGAACTGCTTTCCAGTTCCTACAAAGCACTGCTGAAATAGCTAAGACATGACAGGCAGGGGTTTGAAGTTAACAAGCTAGTTAACAAGCTAGTTTCTATATGGTTAGAAGCTAAGGCATCAGAAAGCATTTACTTGGGCTATATTAACTCTTAAAACAACAGAAATGTCTTCAACATATTATAATTAAGTGCCATACCTGCACAGTCTCACTTGCTACCCTGGGTAGACTGCTGTGGCGTCACAGCTCACAGCAACCTCAAACTCTTGTGCTTGAGCAATCCTCTTGCCTCAGCCTATGAGACATGGTAAGGGTCGCTTCGGCTGTATAATTTAGTGCCAGGAATTACATAGTATAACTTCACTGATTTAATTTAGTGACAGGAGAAAAGTGAATTTTCTACTGATAAACACATTAATCAATGAAAACCATAAAGTGTATCTTATTTATTTCACCTTGCTTATCACAAAGCTCAATGGAAAATCCATCGTTAAAATGCTAACATTTCTGTATTATTTTCCCTGGTTTTCTTTCAGTGTGTAAATTTCCCACAACTGAAATCATAATGTTCCTGGAATTCTATATCTTACTACTTCTTCTGAGTTTATCATAGCTGTTATTAAAACTAAAACTGAATCACAATTAAATGATCTGTTTTCTTTTCTTCATTTTTTTTAAAGTTTATTTTTATAGATTTAAGGAGATACAAGCGCAGTTTTGTTACCTGGAATATATTGTGTAATGGTGAAATCTGGACTCTTACTGTACCTATCACACAAAGAATGTACACTGAATCCAACAGGTAATTTTTCATCCTTCACCCCACTCCCACCTTTGGAGCATCCAATATCTACCATTCTCCTCTGTACGTCCATGTATACCCATTATTTAGCTCCCAGGTAAAAGTGAGAGTGTGTGGTATCTCACTTTGTGTGTCTGAGTTATTGCATTTAAGATAACAGCCTTGAGCAGGGCAGGGTGACTCATGCCTATAACCCAAGCACTCTGGGAGGCGGAGGCTATGGATTGCCTGAGCTCAAGAGTTCAAGACCTGCCTGAGCAAGAGCGAGACACCCATCTCTAAACGATAGCCAGTTGTTGTGGGTGCCTGTAGTCCCAGCTACTCAGGAGGCTGAGGTAAGAGGATCACCTGAACTCAAGAGTTTGAGGTTGCTATGACACCATGGTACTCAACTGGGGCTACAAAGTGAGATGCTATCTCAAAAAAAGAAAAAATATAGGCAGCGCCTGTGACTTAGTGAGTAGGATGCCAGCCCCATATACCGAGGGTGGCAGGTTCAAACCCAGCCCCGGCCAAACTGCAACAAAAAAAAATAGCCAGGTGTTGTGGCAGGCACCTATAATCCCAGCTACTCGGGAGGCTGAGGCAGGAGAGTCACCTAAGCCCAAGAGCTGGAGGTTGCTGTGAGCTGTGACACCACAGCACTCTACCAAAGGTGACAAAGTGAGATTCTGTCTCTAAAAATAATAATAAGAAGAAGATAACAGCCTCTAGTTCCATCCTCATTGCTGAAAAAGGCATGATCTCATTTATTTTTTATGGCTAGGTAATACTTCATGCTTATATATATGCCACATTTTCTTCATCCAATCATCTGTCAATGGACACGGAGGTTGATCCCATATTATGGCTACTGTGAATAATGCTGCAATATACACATGAGGAGCATGAGTATCTCTATATAACAATATAAAGTGTTTCTTAACCTTTGTCCTGTTTTGGAAAACAAGTTAGTATGATATAAATCATTTACAGACAATTCTCTTTTGAATATATGATCTTTACAAGCTACTTAGAATAAAGATTTGTATTTGGTAAAGAGGGATAAACTGTAAACCATTTTAATATGGTCCTATTTTCTTTATTGCTAACTCACTATAGTTCAGTTATAAATTCAGTGACTCCTCTAGCTTTTATCAGGATTTTGAATATGAAACACAAAGCAAATGTAACAACTGGACCATGTAAAAATCACAGGGTTCTCTCCCATCTGCATCTAATTTATAGAAATATTTAAATTCCAAACATAAGGACTATACAACCAAACTGTTCCCACAATACTTGAAGATCTCACGCTCCGTCAGACGTATTAACCATGAGACACACGGTTTTCAGGGCCAGTTCTTTACTAAGCACTGAACTAAGTGACATGCATTTTCTTACTGTCTCTTCACGCTAACGGCGAAGGGAGAGATAAGGCCCATGTAACAGTTATGTAATGAGCCTTCAGCAGCGATAAACAGCCAGGTGTAAGGTTAGGACAACTCATTAGTGGTGGGGCGTGTCTGTCTGATTTTAAAACTCGGTTTTAGTGACTATGTAGTACTCCCGGGACTCTACCTCCTAGCGGCCAAAGACACTTACTGTCCAGATGTGAGAATAAAGAGCTTAAGAACATCACAACGTTCTTAACCGTTAGCTCCTTCTTTTTCTAACAGCATTTAAATTCAAAAATTAACAGCTTAGCAGTCCCCCTAAACTGGTGACCCATACAATTTTAAAAAAGTGGTCAGTAATTCTAAAAGTCTACTCTAGACTCTCATGTGAGTTGTAGTCTGTAGAAACAAAAACATACATTTTATTATAAAAGCAATTGCATTAAAGAGTATATTCTGAACAGTAATTTATATAAAAGTCATAGTAACAAAGTTATCTTTCCTACAGGAATTCCACTTATCAAACCCTTTTTTCATCTAAACATCACTAGCCAAACCCTGAGTTTCTTTATCTCTGGCCATGCTCAAAAGCACGCTCACTCTCTACCACAGGTCAGCAGTATCTCAGTGCTTCATCATTTGCCTAACGGATGATATGATGGCCAATGCCCAGAGCCACCCCCTTTCCTTTTGTTTTAAGAGACAGAGTCTCACTATGTCACCCTCAGTAGACTGCTGTGGCATCACAGCTCACAGCAACCTCCAACTCCTGGGCTTAGGCGATTCTCTTGCATCAGCCTCCCAAGTAGCTGGGACTACAGGCGCCCGCCACAACGCCCGGCTATTCCACCGCACTTCCTTTTAAATGTTGCCTCCTGATCAGCAAGTAGTTACAACCAAACCCAATTCGCACAATGGGCGGCAGCCCCTAACAGAGCGCCCTGACACACAGTGGCATAGGGTGCCATGGGAGAGAACGGCCTGTGTTCATAGAAGGACTTCTAACAAGAAAGCTTATTTTACATTTATTACAAAGATAGCGTGTCAGCAAAGTCTACATGTAAGACTTACGATCTACTCTTTTCTTGAATTATCTTTCAAATGTAAAACTGAGAGCATAAGAGAATGGAGTGAATGATTTATTGTCTTTTAGTATTTAGATCAGCGCCTGGCAGAAAAGAGCTTGAAAGCTGTCAAATGAAAAATGGCTGATGATTCATTCCCACAGGAAAGCTAGTCCTGGAAAAGGATGCATGTTTCTCCTATAAGGAAACCTGCTGAAAGAGAGACAAAGCCGTCAGCAGTTAAACCTACCAACTACTCCGTAGTCTAAACCATTCTATCACTGTAGAAATGTTCCAACAAAATTAAATGATTTTTACTTAGAGAGTGTGCTAGTAACCAAGAAAGTTCAACTAAACCCACGGTAAAGAAACAACATTCTAGAAAACTAGTTCAACGTTTTAATGATATGTAACAGAAAAGGAGTTAAACCAGCTTTACAATTAAGCTTCGAAAATCTGTTGGCTTATAAAACGATTCTTTAGGGCATCATCTCCCCAAGAGATACGAAAACCTAAAATAAACCAAAACATGGGGGCAGTTGTTTTTTCAACATGAATGAAATGCTTCTCAGAACTCTTTAAAGAATAAAGCAGCAAAATTATACAACTACATCCATACAGACTGAGGAGAGGTTTTCAGCTCATTTGTCTGATTTTGTTTGCTAACAGAGTATCAGTTGTGGACCTGGGAGGTCGCTGGCCTGCTCCCTCCTTATTTTCCCCAACACCCAGTGGCGTTCTGGTCTTGCAGATGTTCTTCCCTCAACATGGACTGTATCCTCCCCTGTCACCCCATGTCCTGGCTTCCCTGGAGACATCCACACATTCTGTGACTTGGATTGGATCTGCAGCCTCCTTACTGGCCTTTTTTCCTCCAGTCTTAGACCTTCTCATCCACTATCTTCAGAACAGTCTTCCTACAATTACCCTGCTATTTTCACTATCCCCTGGTAGTTTTCCACAGCCTTCAGGAAAGATTTCAAACTTCTCAGCACAGAAAAGATGGTCTTTTTATGGTGTGGCCTCTATGTACATCTCCAACTTTACAACCAGACGCCCACTACCTGTAAACAGCGCTAACCCCCTACTGGGCATGGCCTTTCCACCTGAGTGTGTTTGCACACAGGCCCCTCTCTCCCCCTTTACTGGTTACTCCTCTAATCTGCTCACAGTTTCCACCTCCTCTCTGGCCAGAACATTCCTGGCTGACACGAGGCCCAGCCTGCACACGGCTGCACGGCCCTCCCTACATAGTTTGATTGATAATGTGGATTTGCTGCTCTCTCCACAGGATGAACAATCCAGCTTTCCCCCAAAAGGGTCAACAGAGAAGTTAGACTTGTTTAAATGTGAAGAATTGATATAAACTTAAAGAGTATGTCATTAATGGAACTACCAACGACTACATATCACCAACCTTCTCTGACAAAAATCACTTTTCAAAATATAAATTTCATTCCAATATACTCTACAATAAGCTATTTTTAAGTTAATAAACCAACAGAAATGATATAACTACTTCATTGGTTTTGATGTCTTAAATGTTTCAAACATTAAAACAAAAATTCTTGGCAATTTCTATGCTGTAAGATTTACCAAATATTAATTATAAGCAAGTACAAGATTTTTCTAAAACTCTTGAAGAAGGGGTTTTAAAAGGTCCTGAATCCAGGCAGGCATGGTCGTATGTGCCTATGATGCCAGGAGACTGAAGTGAGAGATTCACTTGAGACCAGGAGTTCAAGGCTGCAGTGAGCTATGATCTTACCACTGCACTCCAGCCTGGGTAACAGAGTAGAATAGACTCTGTCTCTAAATGAACAGATAAATAAGTAGTTATTTGACCATTTGTAGTTCACAACTGTGATGGTTGGGTTTTCATGCTCACGTGTGAGATTATGTCTCCCTCAAACCTTGTTACCACATCAGCATATTATCTGACTTGGAAAAAAAAAAAGGTCCTGAAACCCAAGCACAACCACAACTTCCTTCAATTATCTACGCCGGTGGAGGTGGGTGCTGTGCACACCTTCCTAAGGACCTAATAATCAAAGTCAAAGCAGTTAGTTATAATTCTAATACATATGCATATAACACGGATAGCAGATTTTTAACTCCTGGGGAAAAGACTATTTGTTCCCCAATATCTTTTTTCTCTCCTTCCTCAATAATAGAACCCCTCAATTTGGGTAGAGCATGGGTCCTACCAGAATAAAGACTTCATTTTCCACTTTCTTCACAGCTACATGCAGCCAGGAGCTGAGTAATGACCAATGAGGTGTAAGTGGAGGTGTAGAGGGCAACTCCTGGAAGCTTGCCCACTGCCTGGAACATCCACTGCCACACACAGCAAGCAGGCTGAGCCCACCCCAGGGACAGCAGCATGCTGAGCTGGAAGATGTGTGGATCCCTGAGCACTTCCAGTGCTGGACTGCCCAGCCCGTACTTGGATGTGAAATAGAAACAGACATCTGTTTTGTTTAAGCTATGGTTATATGGAGTTTCTGTTAAATCATTAGCCGAACCTGTCCTTCCAATTGTCTCTTCTCTTGAGTAAATGACCAGTATCCATACCAGATATATATCATGGGATTTAAAATATACCTACATAACAATTTGCCTACAAACTTAAACAAATCTGGATAGATGAATAGAACTCTCAGCTTGTTTTCAAATACTAAAATTCCCAAAACTTTCTGCTATGGTTTGAATATTTGTCCTCTCTAAAATTTGTTGAAATCTAATCCCCAGCATGGCAGTATTGAGAGGTAGGGCCTTTAAGAGGTGATTAATCTATTCATGAATTAGTGGGTTAATGGGTTATTAATGGAGTGGGACTGGCAGCTTTACACAAAGAGAAAGATGTGAGCTAGCACACTCAGCTCCACCCTAAGTGATGCCCACGCCACCTCCGGACTCTACAGAGAAGACCCACCAGCCAGAAGGCTCTGACCAGATGCAGCCCCTCAACCCTGGACATTTCAGCCTCCAGAATTCCAAGAAGCAAATTTCTGTGCTTTGTAAACTACCTAGTTTCAGGTACTCTGTTAGATGCAACAGAAAATGGACTGAGACACTGTCCTTGGTGGCCTGTCTTGACACAATTTCTACTCAGCAGCTCATCTGTGATCTGCTCCCCCTCCTCCCAATTCTTACCCAGAAAAGAAAAGAAAGGCTGAGTGTGGTTTCAGGTCACAGCTAACAAAATAAAGTCTACCTACAATAATACAGAAAATCTTGAGTACCCTTAGAAAACATTCAGCAAATAAAGTAAATTATGACCATAAAGTGTTACTATCTACCCCAATCAGAAAACTAGCACAGCTTAAGCAAAGAGAAAGAAGAAAGGAATGGAAAACACACTAAAGTAGCTGGGAAGAAATACAAGAGTATGATGAGCTGTTTTTATATTCTCTTCTGAAAGTCCTAATTCACAGATTAATGATGTTTCTAAAAGCATAATATATGAGCACCTTGGTCTGAAGTGCACTGGCCACTTGCAAAAAATTATTTAGTGTGAAAAAACTAAGCAAAAAAAAAATTTTTTTTGAGACAGAGTCTCACTTTGTTACCCTTGGTACAGTGCCATGGTGCCATAGCTCACAGCAACCTCAAATTCTCGGGCTCAAGTGATTCTCTTGCCTCAGCCTTCTGAGTAGCCAGGACTACAGGCGCCCACTACAACGCCAAGCTATTTTTAGAGACAGGGTCTCACTCTTGCTTAAGCCGGTCTCGAACATGGGCGCTCAGGCAATCCACCACCTCAGCCTTCCAGAGTGCTAGGATTACAGGCGTGAGCCATGGCACCTGGCAGCAAAATTTTTAACAAGTGAAATGTAGAGCAAATAAAAATTCTTTGTTTTAAACATTTTAGACCTCAATCTATAATCAAAACTATCCAAAGATCATTCCAGTAAAATAATACAATTAATTTATCTTTAAATAAGTTAATTTTTCTAGTGTTATGCCACAAATATGAACACTTTTAACAACAGTAGTATTGTTGTTAGGAACACTTATATATTTATTTTTGTATTTAATAATCGACCTCAATTATATGATCATAATTTATTATATTTGCTCTCATTTAATATGATACAAAGGTAAAACAATTTCTACTAAATATCATTTCCAAGTTGGAAGCTTGGTTGTTACCTTAAAGTTTTAACTTAAAAATTTATTTTAGGCGCCAGGCATGGTGGCTCATGCTTGTAATCCTAGCACTTTGGGAGGGCTCACGAGTTCGAGACCAGCCTGAGCAAAAATGAGACCCTCTCTTCTCTACTAAAAATAGAAAAACTGAGGCAAGAGGATGGCTTGAGCCCAGGAGTTGGAGGTTGCTGTGAGCTATGATGCCACAGCATTCTACCCAGGACAACAGCTTGAGACTCTGTCCAAAAAAAAAAAAAAAAAATTATTTTAGGAAACTAATTGGTCCCTATTTGTCACAATAAAAAGTGTTCCCTTCTCTCCATGTCCATGCCACCATCTACAGCTTTGAGACTTTGTGATATGGGCCATTCTCACTGGAGTTAGGTGTTATCTCAAATTAGACCTCACGTTTGATCCTGCAATCCCATTACTAGGCATCTACCCAGAAGAAAAAAGATCCTTTTATCATAAGAACATTTGACCTAGATTGTTTATCACAGCTCAATCTACAACCACTAAAATGTGGACACAGCCTAAATGCCCACCAACCCAGGAATGGATTAACAGGCGGTGGTGTATGTACACCATGGAATACTATTCAGCCACTAAAGAAGATGGAAACTTTACATCTTTTGTATTAACTTGGATGGAGGTGGAACACATTCTTCTTAGCAAAGCATCACAAGAATGGAGAAGCAAGAATCCAATGTGCTCTATTCTAATATGAAGGTAGTTGAGGAGCTAACATGGGGGGTAGGGGAATGAGCAAGAGGGGAGAGGGGAGGAGGGAGGGGGATGGAGGTCACAGTGTACGGCACACCTCTTAGGGGCCAGGGCACAATTATAAGAGGGAATTTTAACAAATGCAATCAGTGTAACTTAATTCTTTGTATTCTCAATGAATTTCAAATGATAAAAAAAATTTGAAAAACAATTTTAAAAAGATACTATTCTACCATGCTACCAAGAGGAATTTCAGAATATTGTTTAAAAAACAGATGCCCAAGTTAAGCAATATATTCTATCATCAGTAAATAACTTCTGTATAAGTGAAACCCTAAGGCATAAAAAAGTACGAGAAACATTATTTCAAAGAGACTACAAGTGATAAAAAGGTAATTTTTTTAATGTTTGACACTAAATAATAAAATAAGGATAATTCCAAATACAGGTACTTGTAGGAGGAAAAATTAGGTATTGAAATTGCCACATGATAAATCACTACTTGTAAAAACTTCTTAAATGGATTATTTAATATAGGTTTAATGTGTGGTTTTAATATTTTAAACTACTATATTTAATGTCACATAATTCATTTTCTTGATAGTATAGGTAAGGAGGCATAAGTGATTAAATGAGACAAAAATCACCCTCATGATTTCAAAAGCCAAGAAACCAAAAAAGAAATGAATGGTGTTAATTTACTCTGTAAAATTTGAAGGCTATGATGACAGCCTTATTTACTTAAACACTTGTAACTCATGCTCTGTCTACTCCTAAAAAGATGAAGGAAGATGCTTAAAATGGGGCTTAGGAGTCAGAGTTCAGTTGTCTTTAGAAGTTGTTTTCTTAACACTGAGGAGGTAAGTTACTTTCCCTTTACCCTAAGCTTAAAGTCAACTTGGGAAATAGGGCTAGAAAGATATTTCTTTCCATCAACCAAGAGCCAGGAGCAGCAGGCAGCAATTAAATCAATGATACAGAAAGAAGGGAAGGCCAGGCAATCAACCTACTGGGGCCGTCCATTAGTCCCAGCTGTACAAAAGGCATGTCTGATTGCTGAACAGGATCTGCCTGGAGCTGTCTTCCTGCATTAAAAGTCAGGGTGTGGGGGGAACAAAAGAAAAGAAGAGACAAAAAAAAAATTGAGATCATTCAACAAACTGTAGATACAGTAGCTGCAATCGAGACAGAAATGGCAACGACTGGGAGTTGGGAGGAAAAGCAAAGAAAGGTCAGGACAGTAAGCAACAGACGCTGACGATGAAAACATGGGAGAAGAGATGGAAGAGGGTGGACCTCCACATTAGTGCCATCCACACAGCAAAGCAAAACTCAGAAACCAGCAAGGTGGGAAGAACGCTCACGGCGTTGAGGAAAAGGCGTAAGCAGCTGTACACCCCGCAGGCCCAGGTATGCCTTACTGGAGAGCAGGATGGAGGGACACCAAGTTTGAAACTGGGGTTACACAACCTGGGTTCCAATCTAATGCCCATAAATGGAAGAGTCTGAGAAATTTACTTAACTACCCTTATACCTTGGACTTCTTATCTATAAACAGGAGCGGAGTGACATGTGCCGTGCAGAGATGTGTGAGGATTAAAAAGACAGTGTGTGCCCCTGGTTAGTGCTGCTTTAGTTCCTCAATAATGTAACTGTCTCCCCTCCCACGGTGTAGGATAGGACTGCCCCGCTCCACTCCCATCTGCTATCTGTAGCACACACAATAATTGATAAGGACTGGGAAATACTCTGCTCTGGAGCTACGTGTGTGAGAAACTGTGGCACGAAGGAGAGGGAGATGGAAGAAGGTGCTGCAGCTCCCCCAGTGTGCTGGTCCCCAGCTTCAGTGGACTGTGTGATTTCACCTAACACGAGATCGATCCTGTGAGCTACCTGACATCCTTATCACATTATCTCCTGACATTTAAGTTAACCTGAGGTTTCTGTTTCTTGCAAACAAACTATCGCTGAAGATAAAGAATAAGAAAACCATGTTTAGACCTTAGTTTAACTAAGGTAGCCTTTCAGTAGCATGGCTAATTTGTTTCTATAATTTTTTCAATTATGTTATTTCATAGCTAAATATATAGCTTCTTCAGACAATCTATAAAAACACTAAAACTTTAGATTATCACTTAAGAATCAATTTTTACCATCCCTTCTATTTTATAAAAAATGATATTAATAAATCAAAATGCATTATTCTTACTTAAAATAACTTATACTTCCTAGGGGAGGGGGGAAATAGAAAAATTGTTGTAGGTTGTCAAGAGACAATAAAGTGGATATATTTGATTTTTAACATAGAACATTCAAAAGATATTTTTAAAAATGGATGTGTATACACACATATTTTCTTTTGCAGACAGAATATAATCCTTTTCCAAATGAAAAAAGAAGTCTTAAAATTATGCTAAAAGTTTGTTAATATTATAACATGTTAGTCATGAACATATGAACCTTACCAAATAATACAGCTCGTTCATTTATATTTACAATAATTAAAGAGAACAAATGTCTGTAGTAATCTAAACATCTTATAATTTACTTTCTTAAAATTGTATTCATGTGGGAGAACATTCACTCTTGGTATCCCAAATAAAATCTCCAATACTAAATCCTGTTGAAAAGCTTGGTAAGGAGACGTTTTTCTAACACCTTCATTACCACTGTCACAAAAACACCCTAGAAGAGATCACAGATACGCCATTTTCAGAAAATCATAACTAAGATAGGAAAGTGATATTGAATCCCATTTTTCTCAAGATAACTACCTGAAATGAAACTTATCAAATGGTACTTAGGTGCCAGACGGAAAACAGAAATAAGATAAAGTACTCCCTGGTTCCTGAGAGCTGGGCTGGAAAATTCCAAGCTCAGGGCCGTTCTCACCTCCTCCCAGTCTCTCAAGGAAACTCACACAAGTCTCCTAAACTGTTCCATTTTCTCTGTTTAAGATTCAGTTTCTTATTTACTGCTCACTCAAAAGGCATTAGCACGTTTCAAAAATAAGATCTCAACAAATATTTTATAACCTTTATGATAATAATTGACTCAGGTAAGAAACACCCATGGATGCTAAAATAATTGGGTGAAGGTGTGCTGGGAAACAGAACAAGTATTTAGAGTCTCAAAATATCTCCCCCTAGATTACTTATTTTCTACAAAAGAAAAGAAGTTCACATATGGTGAAGAAATCTAACAAATGCCACTGTAACTACGTACTCCAGGTTAAATGACCAGTGACAGGGTGAACTGACTCAGGAGCTTCCTGCTGGAACACTGAGGGGACGCATCTCTCCTGCCGAAATGAGCAATCTCCATTTCATCATGAGGAAATACAGGTGGACCCAAAGTGAAGGACACCATACAAATAAACACTGTCCACGTCAAGAAAGACCAAAGACCTGTTCTACTGAAAGAGGACCTGACAGCTAAATGCAATGTATGATCCCAGATCAGACAAAGAAGTATTCGCTAATAGCCAGGAGTACAAGCAATAGACGGGAAGTCTAAATACGAGCTATAAGCGGCATCAGTGCAGCACAGAAAACCCCCCTTCTGAAGTACTCAGGGTCCCAGGGTCATAACGTCTGCCACTCATCCCCCAACAGTTGAGGGAGACAGAGAGAGTGCTGAGTGGGAGCACAAACCATGCGGCAAAATGTCAACACCGGGGAATCCAGGTGAAAGTGGCTCTTCCATAGGTAAAATTCTTTCCACTTAAAACAGAACCCAAACCAACCAAACAAACAAAGCTTCCTAAGAAAACTTTCTTCTTTGCACACTTTCCTTTTTCATCACAACCAGGACAAAAGCTTCATTCTACACACAGGGAAGCAGGAAGGTTGAAGGACGCTGGTGCCTTCATGACCTTGTTGAGGGGCTACTACTGACTCTGGACTTGCCAACATGGACAGCTCATGTGACATGAGAAAGGCAAATCCTTTACTTATTAAAATAAAAATCCTAAACGAAATACAACGGACATTCAGGTTACTGTGATCACATTCACAGGGTGCCTCTGCAGGGAAGTCCTCCCTGACTCCAACCTCATCTTCCCCACCTGACTCCTCAATCCTCAGGACTCAGCTCAAGCACCACCTCCCTCAGGCACCATCCCCAGGCTCCTGTGACACCTGTACATACTTCTGTCCCAGCCCTCATGACACTGCATTGAAACTGTGGGCTACGCCTTGATGTCCTCCTTCTTATTTCTCTACATTAGCACATTCTGAACATCTATTATAACAAGTATTCCTGCCCCTGCCTAATCAGTGACAAGCAGAGATCAAAGTGAACACTCCTCTAACTCATCATCGGGGGCAGGAACCACATACAAATGGAACAGGGCAATGTCCAAACCAAACACTAAAATGTGTTCTCAGAAGGTATTTCTAGGATATTTAGCAAGATAGGAAAAATTGTCATCCCAGAAACCATTTTTGTTTCAGGCATCTACAAAGACCAGGCCTCAAAGCCCTTAAGAGCCAACACGGAGGTTCAGGGAAGTAGAGCTCTGACCTCTGACGGAAACCTCTGGCCCTCAAGCTAACACTTCGGCACTTTGGTCTGAATTCATTTTTTTTTTTTTTTAATTTAAGTAAGGATACATGATAAACTTCACTTAACTCATATAAGGGGATTTTAAAATATTAAAAAAGTCACTGCTACATTGCTGCATAATTCTTTTAAAATGTAAATTTAATAAAAATACAATTAAAGAATATTTATATCAAAAGGCACCTTTTTTAAGATGACAGGTTTATCACGACTTTTGGAGTGGGAAGGGCCGATTCTTCAGATTTTTACTAGTGACAAAAACTTGTCAGTTTATTTCCGTTGACCAGGAGATTTTCCTCCCATCAGATACAACTTCTGGATGATACACATAGAAAGAAAATTGGAAAAATAATTCAAAACCTTAATCTTGGGCCAGGCATGGTGGTTCACACCTGTAATCTTAGCACTCTGGGAGGCCAAGGCAAACGATTGCTTGAGCTCAGGAGTTTGATACTGGCCTGAGCAAGATTGATACCTCTGTCTCCAAGAAACAGCCGGGCGTTGTAGTGGCTGCCTGTAATCTCAGCTACTCAGGAGCCAGAGGCAAGAGGAACACTTGACCCTAGGAGTTTGAGGTTGGGGTAAGCTATGACGCCACAGCCCTCTACCAAGGGCAACAAAGTAAGATTCTGTCTCAAAGACAAAAGAAAAAATCAAATCTTTTAGAGAGTAGATACAAAGTTTGTTTGACCTATAGTAAAGCGCCTTTCAGCATACTCTACAGACTACTGTATTGAAGTTTATTTGATTACTTAATACACGCATGCACACACACCAAGTCACCACAAAGTAACTAACCACTCCACCCACAGAAACAGAAAACATATAAAGGCAAAGCAAATTAATTCATTTCTTCTTCTATTTCTTCTTACTAAACAAGCCTTTTCTGTTCTCTATGCTTTATTAATTCTTTAAAACCTAATCCAGGTATTTTGTCTGGGAACTTGATCCTAATCAAACCAAACCAAACCATGAACTAGATTCACCTCCCCTCATAAGTGAGTCATATGCACCTACATGTGAAATCTTTTGATTTAATATTTAATTACCAACTGCACAGACTCCATTATCTGTCAGGGGGTTTATTTTCTTTACTGTGAAAATGCTTGTTATCTACCTCTTCCATCTTAAGATTTATGTTATACTGGCATTTCCAATTCAATTCAAATTAAGTAGTACATAGTATCTAGAAAAAGAAAGTCAGTACAGCCTCAAGCAGTATCTCTTGGCCGGGTGCAGTGGCTCATGCCTGAAATCCTAGCACTCTGGGAAGCCAAGGTGGGTGGATTGCTGAACTCATCGATTGGAGATCAGCCTGAGCAAGATCGAGACCCTGTCTCTAAAAATAGCCAGGTGTTATGGTAGGTGCCTGTAGTCCCAGCTACTTGGGAGGCTGAGGCAAGAGAATCGCTACTTGAGCCCAAAGAGTTTGAGGTTGCTGTGAGCTAGGACACCATAGCACTCTACCGAGGGTGACAAAGTAAGACTCTGTCTCAAAAAAAAGAGAGAAATATCTCTTAATTAGCAAAGCAAATTAGACTGGGAGACAGAATTGCTCAACTGATGGTGAGACAACAGTTACAAAGATCTCCTCTTTACTTGTAACGGGTTTTGATACTCTTTTAAAACCCAGTTGTTTTTAATACACACAGAGGATGACAAAAAATGTATATACATTTTTAGAAAGGAAAAGACTATTAAAATTGTAATACTCAAGTCATGTTTGACGTCTGCAATTGTAAGAGATACAAGATATAATATACAAAATAACAAATGCCATTGGTATATATTGAGTATTACAATTTTATCACACTTTTTCCCTTTTATAAAATGTGTTCACATTTTTTGGCACCCTCTCTATGTATGTGTGTATACACACACACACACACACACAAAAAAAAAACAAACAAACAAAAAAAAACATTAATACACAGAATATATGACAGTAAAGATATTTTCAAAGGCTCCTCCACTAAAAATGTCATAAAAATAATGTAGAAAATTCCAGGCACCCAGAAAGAGACCACAGTTTTCTAAATTAATTTGTGGAAAAGTTTAATCTGGAAATGTTATATGTTTATTGAAAATCATATGGAAGTTTAATACCATGATTACTGATGCTAAAAGTTTAAAACACATACTGGGTTTTTTATTCAGTTCATAAATATTTTAATTACTATATTTATGGCTCTGCACTTATAGAGAAACAAAAATATTCTAAATAGATATAAATATCAGAAAACATAGCAGTTTTATCCATGCTGTTGACCTAGTGGGTCTTCTCTTTTATGTTAATTTACCTATATATAAAAGATCTAGAGAAGGGAATACTCTTATAACTTACTCTGCTTTAGAAAGGGTTGAAAAAGAATCTAGAAACACAAATAAAAAATTCTGCATGAGATCCTCTACCTACAAATTTGAGTGTTTCTTTCCTGAAGTCCTGAGCTGTCCATATGCACATACTGTTGCTTCTGAATTAGAGGCTGATTACACTTAAAATCATTCTGTAGGAGAAAAATGATGACATTTTATGATGTTAAAAAATATGAACTGGGAGTATATACATAAGTTCTCTAGAGTAAGTTGTCATTGTTTATATATTTTGCCAAATTTATAAATATAAAAATCCATACTGCACAAAAGAACAAGGGATAGACCAGGAATGTCAGGGTGGATATGAAAAGATCAGACAGCTGTGCGTGTCACTGTGAGGGGACCCGTGAGGCCTCCTGACTGAGGGGTCCCCAGTGGGCACCAACTGTGTCCTCCTCCCAGCAACTGTATTTTTCTCCCCACCCACACTCAAGTAGACTATCTGTAATCCATTAGTCCACATAAACACAGATGTGAAGCAGAAGGGAAGAAACTGGCTATTCTAAGACCTACAAGGAAATAATATAAGACAATTCTTAAAATTATGAAAAGTAAACATGTTCACATGTTATACGGCTCTATATTTCATGTTATAAAAGCTTAAATCTATCTCCACATTATCAAGAAATTGTATACAATGCCTTATAACAGAATTAAAATCAAGATCCATGGCCAACCCAGTTTCATGATTTCACAAGTATCTAATTTACACATAGAATGAAATTTTAAAATTGTGCTTAAAATTTTTTTGAATTCCCTGCAGAAAATAATAAATATTAACTTTACTATGTCAAAAATTACAAATTAGTCTAATAAACAGAAACTTTAGAAATAAACAATGCAATATCGAAACTTTAAAAAACATTTAGAGTAGAAAAAGTAAAAGATAGCCGGGCATTGTGGCGGGTGCCTATAATCCCAGCTACTTGGGAGGCTGAGGCAAAAGAATCACATAAGCCCAAGAGTTTGAGGTTGCTGTGAGCTGTGACAGCACAGCACTCAACCTAGGGCAACAGCTTGAGCCTCTGTCTCGAAAAGAAAAGAAAAGAAAAGAAAAGAAAAGAAAAGAAAAGAAAAGAAAAGAAAAGAAAAGAAAAGAAAAGAAAAGAGAAGAGAAGAAAAGAAAAGAAAAGTAAAAGAAAATTCAGATTATGCTGGAAATGTAAAATTGTGGCATGGGAGCAAATGGTGACTCTGGAAAATGGCCAGCAAGGCCAGGAAAGGGTTGCTGTTGTGGCCACACACACAGATTCCCATCCGACTTTCATCCACAATTATATTTTAGTTATTTTCAAATAATGTATTTTACTATGAAGTGCTAAAATATATCGTTTATAAAAACTCATTTCAATTTGAATCAAACTGATTCTGAGGCAACAAACTCAACTATGTTTCAAGTTTTCACTTGAAGTACTTCTAAGAGTTTATAAGGTTCAATCAATAAAAATCTTTAGAACATAACCAGTGTATTTTAGAATAAAAAATAACCCCTATTATCGGCAGGTAGAAAAGTAGTTTTAAGCAGCATGGTTTAATATAACTAGTTTACCTGAATAAAGACACTGACCCAAACCCCATTTACATTTGGGGATATACTTTATAAAAGGTTACTTTCCAAATTGTATTCTATATACTCTCCTATTAATCTCATATAGAAATAAATTGCTTGGCTTTTGACTATTGAAAAAAACTAAATTGCTATTAATTTAGCAACTTTCATTCCTCTGGCTCACAAAGACACAGAAATTTGTTAAGTCACAACAGAATATAGAGGTCACATATGAATAATAATCTTCCTTAATATGAAAATTTCTTTATAAACAAAGTACAGAAGAATAGTAAGACTAATCTTGTTCATTAAATACAAAGGAGATTTATCAAAATTAAAACATGAAAGTTAAAATAGCTTGGCACATAACTAGAGAGAGGGAAGAAAAAAGAACACCTTCTCATTAGCCAGTTGATGATAAAGAACAAATAAACCAGTTTCTGTCTATAAAAACACACTCTTCTTCTTCTTCTTCCAGTCATACATAAAAAAAGAAACTATGAGACTAAGTTCCCAAATTCAAGGGAAAAAAATCAAATTTAAAATGTTTTATCCTCTACCAAAAACACAAGCTTGTTCCCTAAAACAAATAAAATAAAATATTTTGTCTTCAATGCATAATCATTTAAACAAAAATTCTCAACCAAAATCTTTCCTCGAGCAATGGGGAAAGATCAACATTCTATTTCTATTTTATACACATCTTTTCTTTCACTCAGAAATATACACTTTTTTTAAAAACAAGAAAAACACTAAACCAACCAAAAAACTCTTCAACAAAAAGCTATTAAAATGAAATATTTTGTATTAATAAAACAAGAATTACATCTGAGCAAAACTAATTTCAGCAAAAGGAAGATAAAACTGTGACTTGCACAGAACCCTAGAAAGACATCTAGCAACAGCCCTCAATTCTATTAAACACTCACATCCTTTAATTTCGTGAAAGATCCGTAAACAAACTGTAAGGTATGGAATTTCTAAATATTCATTTATGTTGAAAAATCTAGCTCAAGGTAAGGTAAAACAAGGGGGAAAATCGAACAGAGTGTTCTGTGTTTGAGAGACTGGGAGAGTTTTTCCTTCTGCTACACATAAGGAACCATTTGGGGCGCCCTCTGCTTCCATCCCATTCATCTTGCAGTGGGATCTTCAGCCCATCAAGTGCTGACAGCACCAGCTCTGAAATCCATCCCACATCCATCTACTTCTTCTCTCAACACTTATCATTGAGTCCAAGCGTCCAACCATCTGAACCCCAGACCACCATGTGGCAGCTAAAATGTTCTCGCTTTCACACTAAGCCCTGTACGCTCTGATCCTCAGAGAGTAGCCAAAGTGATCTTTTTAAAACATATACCAACTTTTGTCATTCCCCTGTTTAAAAATCTTTCAATGGCTTTCAACTCACTTTTCAAAATTAAGAGTCAAATGACAGGTGATAAGACCTTCCGGGATCAGGTCCTGCCCGCCTCTCCTGACCACATTTTTCCATCCTAGCCCTCATATCATCCTCAGATCAGGGTTTCTCAGTCTCGGAACTGACAGGTTGGGGCCAGATACTGCAGTGATGGTGGTACTGTCCACGTACCACAGGATGCTTACCAGCAGCTCTGGTCCCGCCCCGTAGTGCCAATGCGACCTCCACCCACAAGTGTCACAACCAACGAAGTCCAAGCTCATTCCTGCTTTATGGCCTTTTTTCCTCTCACTTCCTCTACCTGAAATGCTTATTACCCCCTAGTAACTCATCTGTCTGCCTGGTTCCTTATTGTTGTTTTGGCTTAACTATCTGGCCTACTCAAGAAGTGTTCTCTAATCATAAATATCCTATGTATGTATATATATCCTATGTATGTATATATACATACCTATATCCTATGTATATTTGCACCCACTTCCATCATTATTTATAGCCAGCACTTAACACATCAGGGTAGGAAGTGCCCAACATGCAGTTGTAAGAATGCAAAAATGTCAGTGTCTGTGAGGGAAGAGCTTGAGTGGCAGGACCACAATGTACACTATGGGATTCCACAGTGGCTCTCCAGACGCCCTCCTACACTGGCCTGTCTGCACCACCAAGCGCACCCATTCTAACGCACCCTTCATCCTTTTCTTTGGAGGCGCTAGTAGCATTGTTACAGGCAATGTATTATTGTTCCTTAAAAAAAGTCCAAAAATCTGATCATTCTTCCAGAGGGTGCAGAACAGAGAGGCGCCTGGACTATCCAAAAGAGCACTGGGAACGCTGAATGCCTAACTGGTGACCACAAGCACCCACACCAAAGGTGCCCACGTCCTTTCATGTCACGAAGGGCCCACCATCATATCAAAGCAAATGCTCCTTAACTTATCTTGTTTTAAGTAGGTTAATAATTTTTATTTTAAAAATATAAACAGACATCAGGAAAGCTTGACTTCGGTTACTTCAAAAGCAAAAAAGCTGTGATGAATAAAATGTGACAGTTGAATCTGAATACATTCATCAGTTTTTAGTGCTCTTACGTGAACTGGTAAAATTCATTCGGGCTAACCGTATGTTGAACAGTTAAACACTGCACAAGTGGAGCATATCTCTAAAGTAATCAGTAACCAGCTGTATCCCATTCAACTATAAAACATACTGACGTACATCACAGGGTTCTTTAATTTACTTCTAGAGTTACTTTTGATATCATTGCTCAGAGCATATTAATACATTCTTTGAAACCATTTGTGCAGTTCATCTTTTCAAAATTATCATGTCATTGCTCTGAGTTAATAAAATATATTTCTAAACTTTTAACCAAAATCACTGGTATTAAAAGTGATCACTCATAAGATCATTACATAAGAACTTTAGAACAGGCAAACGAGAGCTTGCCGACCGATGTAAGAGGACAAGCAAAAAGCGGCCACGTACCAGTTGTGCACCATGAGCTTCTGCACGGCCAGCAGCGCGTTGTACCGGACCTGCTGGTCCTCATGATGCATGTGGTTCATCACCAGCTGCTTCCCACCAAGCTGCTCGATGACCCTGAGAACAGAGGAGGCTTGGTGAGGAGGCTGCAATTACTTTGACATTCATGTTGTTCGTAAGCAGAAAGTTTAAGTACCAAAATGCCAAGAGACTTTTTAAAAAGTTACAGTATATACCAGGCATGGTGATGGCACGTGCCTGTACTCTGGAGCTACTCAGGATGACAAGGTGGGAGAATGGCTTGAGCTTGGGAATTTGAGACCAGACTGGGCTACATAGTGGGACTCTGGCAAAGCAGATAAATTAATTATAATTAAATAAAAGTTATATTTGCAACTAAACCATGTCTTTTTTACATCATTTTCTCTGAATCACAAATTTAAAGTATTCAGATCCAACTGTTGTTTTCATTTCTTAATCCAAGAAAACATCATCTGCCTACCACAGACGATATTCCAGACTAAAGTTTTCTGGGTGGTTGATCACTAATTTATTACCAGTATTTCTGGCCTGCTTAAAATCAGTATTGAATATCATCCCATGAGGTGCACCAGTGACCACGCTGGGTGACAGACAGGGGCTGAGAAGCAGATTATCAGGGGACAGAGGGTCAAAGAGTATCCATGTTAATTTCCTGGACAAGACTGTCCATTCTAAGACACCTGCCCCTTTCTCATAACAAAAGACAGAGCCATGTGACTCTCTGGGCAGTGAGATGGAGGAGAAAATGCTTATCTTCCAGAGCCCCAAGGTGACGGCCAACCAGCACTACTGTCTACCACCACCTCCCTGACACCCTGAAAGTCTGCTTTCTACAGACACAAAACTAAAGTGAAAATGGCTGTTAGCTTCATGAACAGAAAGACGGAGATTCTTTATTCCTTTGCAATGGTGTAGTCACGGAAGGAGCAGTGTAGTTCTCAGCCCCAGAATGCGGGTGGGGTTCCCCGCCCATTTTTCATCTGCCAGTACTGTCTGCTGGACCGTGTCCATTACACAGTAACAAGGGACACTTTAAAACAACAGGGCCTTTGGTCATTTAAGCCGAACTCACAGATCAGGAAAGTTTCTAGGATCTCAAAGAAATGAGATGAGGGTTGGGGTGAGGGAGGGCTTTTACCTGTATTTCTTTTCAGTTTTTTTATTTTAAAAAATTATTTTAATGTATTAAGGGGCAAAAAAAGAACACAATATAAATATAATGAAACATTACTAGAATACTTACTATGTACCAGGCTTTAAACATTATCTTATCCAACATATCATCTCAGCTATTTATCAGAGACATGTGACATTAAGTAAGTTTTTTACCTCATAAATCCCTGTCTGCCAAATAGGGAAAACAAGGACATGTCCTTAACAGCTGTGCTGGGACTATTAAAGGACAGAAAGCCCATGTCCCCACACCTCAGTGAGCCTAGGTTGGTTGCCATGACAACAGTACAAGGGCCGCCTCCCTTCTGTCCATTCTCCTCATTGCGGTCAAAGGTATCTTTGTGAAACTCTGAATATCAACTGCTTAAAACAATTCAGTTGCTCCCACTGCTGTTAACAAAAAGACCATATGCTTAGAATAGCTGGCAAGGCCCTGTATGGTCTAGCTTCACAAAGCACAGCCACAGGCCCCGTTCTCCGGGACCCTCTCTGAGCACGGTGACGCCTGTCTGCAGGAAGCCTGTCTGACACAGTTTCTCCAGGCACATCCTGGCCTTCAATGCTCAGAAACTCTACATAGCACTTGAGTACTACATGAGGGGCCCATTTTAAACAGCAAAACCACCACCAGAAAAGCATAAAAATGAAAAAAAAAAAAAAAAAAAAAAAAGTGGCGCCGAATAGACTGCGTGGAGGACGCCTTATAGAGCAAGATCAAAGAGAAAGGGCAAAATGTCACCGTCCCCCTCCACGGGGAAAGTGTCCACTGACAACTCAAGAAAAAGCACTGCGAGTTCTAACGCAGGTAATCTGAGCAGGTTGGTGACTTCCCAACTCTTGAATCTGTGAATAATGGAGATTAAAACAAAATCTCAGAAAGCTATCATGTCATAAGCAAAATGTGACTGATAAAAGCCAGATCACACCCCATTGACTATAATACCAACACAAGCACTTTTCCACAAGTCGGCCCCTACGCTAAATGTTCAATATTTTTTATGTCATCTAATCCTCACAACAAATACACTGCCTACCACTCTATAAAGCAGCATTTTTGACATTTTACACTACCCTGCCCCTTATGTATCTTCTCATGCTACCACCAGCCAAGAAAATTTTGAAGAACTTTGTTTTTAATAATTGATATTATGTTCATTTCTTAAGCATTCATTTTCAAACTATACATGGTTGCTCTCCACCCTAGCAAGCAAGCAGATCTCACAGAAAGGCAGGGAATCTCACCTCAATAAAACTCACATTGCTATGAAACAATTGTTCACTTCATCCTTTCAATGCCAGATATAACTGAAGTACTGATTACTTGCAGATTATATAAATCTCTGATACCATAAATACTTGAAAAAAAAATGATGAGAAGAAGCCTTCCAGCTGGCAGATCACAAGACATTGTCAAAAAGATGTGATACTTTGGTGATTTGCTTTAGAACTAGATTCAAGTACTTCATTTATTAGCTATTGTCTAAAAGGGATAAGCTTATTAATCATAATTCAAAACAAACTGAGTCAATAGCATGTTAAGCTTTAGGGATTTGGAGTATTATAATACACGATTAACAAGCTCAACAACAGTAAGCACACTGAAGGAGTACAAACAGCTACAAACAGAGAAATGACATTTCAGAGTCAACTTTAAATATTCTAAAAAGCACAGAACTATTTTTGTTACAAACAGCGGTTCTCAACCTGTAGAGAATACAAAGGAACTGTATTAAAGGGCCGTGGCTTTAGGAAGGTTGAGAACCACTGGTTACAAAGGTCTTTTTCCCTCTTACTATAGTCTAATTCAGATGAATTTACATAAAATGTCACAATAAGAATTCTATTTTTTTAGCATTCTATTAATGCTGTTTAGAAAATTACTTCATAGTATAACAATTTGATTCCACACATATTGCTAGAAATGGTTAATTTAAGTTTCATGTTAGTTCCACTGATATGTAAGTCAATACTTCTATATCTATGTAGCAATATATGCTCTACAGTTTATAAATTCAATGAACACAGAAACCATGTCTATTCTGTTCCTCACAAAAAGGTTAACTTTTTTTAAAGTAAACAAGATAATTGAAGAGAATTATTTTCCAGATTTCTTTTTTCTGGCAGTTTCTGTCTGGAGCTGGGTTTGAACCCACCACCTCTGGCATATGGGACAGGCGTCCTACTCCTTTGAGCCACAGGCACTGCCCTGCAGATTTCTTAATGAAAATAACTTTTTTTGAGTTGCCTAGCTCTCAGCAACTTCAAACTCCTGGCTCAAGAGATCCTCTTGCCTCAGCCTCCCCACTAGCTGGGACTACAGGTGCCCACCATAATACCTGGATAATTTTTTTCTATTTTTAGTGAAGATGGAGTTTCACTCTTGCTTAGGCTGGTCTTGAACTGCTGAACTCAAGAGATCTCCCCCCACCAGCCTCCCAGAGTGCTAGGAATACAGGTGTGAGCCACTGACCCAGACAATGGAGACATTCTTTCTAAGCGTAAAAGTAGCTGAAGAAACCACACAGGTTTTCCTGGAATGAAAGCTCCATGAGACAATCCTCAACATGCTGCCCAGCTCCTAGAAGATGCTCAATAAAACACTGCTGACCTCATGAATTTCACTATATAAGTATGATAAAAAAAAAATTTTGTGAACAGAAAAATAATGCGAATGGCAAATTTTAAGTGTTTATCTTAAATATGATAGCTAATATTCATAATAAATCATGAAAGTAATCAAAATATAAGTTAAATGCACCAGGAGGCATTTTCCCTTAAGAGAGAAACAACAGCTCTCAGAGCTACAGAGAGGTTGGTGGAAATGGTATCCTCCTATGTTGCTGAATCAGCCTACAATTAATAATGTTTTTAAAAAATCTCAAAAACACGGACAGAACCTGGAGTGGTGTCTGAAGGGAGGTCAGTCAAGCCACTGGCCAGCCCAGGTGCTTCCTCACAATTCAAGATAGACTGCATCAAAATTTACTTTTTTAACAAAAGCACATTGTGACTTTAATAAAATCCTAGAGAATGGTAGGATCCATGGGAGTCCTTTACAGAAACTTATGATAAGACAATTTTGATGATGAGCAGATATGGCAACAACTGGAATTGCAAAATGAACTAATTTTACAATACTTCCAGAAGGCAGTTAGTGAAACAACTAAAGAAGAAGACCTCAGTCTTCTCGGAGAGTGAAGAACAGGAGTGCGAAGAGGATGATGGCCAGGAGGACCTAGAACAAGTTTTGGAGGAGGAGGAATTCTCAGACATGGGTGCTGATGATCCTAAAGAGTAAGAGGGAGCTGTAAATTTGATATGAAGAAAAGCCCAGTTTTTAGTGATAAGGATTCTGATCTTGATTTTGGTATCAGCAAATTGGAGCAGCAGAGCAAGGTGCAGCAAAAGAGAAAACCAAGAGAAAAGTCCATAGATGATAAATTCTTCAAACTGCATGAAATGGAGGCCTTTTTGGAAAACAGAAAAGAAGAGCAACAAAAAAGTGAGGAGGACAAAGCACATATTGAGTTTTTTGAAGATGTTGGTTCTGATGAAGATGAGGAAGGTCTATCTGGAAGTCAGAAACTGAAGACAAGTGAAAGTTACAGAAACCTGAAATACAAAGATTTCTTTATCCAACTGAAAGTGATGAAGACATAGTGAGTATTCATGATGATGAACTAGGTTCAAACAAAGATGAGGAAGAAATTGCTGAAGAAGCAGAACTAAGCATTACTGAAATGGATGAAGATGATGACCTTGAAGAAAATGAAGACGGTAAACAACACAAAGAAAGTTTGAAAAGAGTGACCTTGGCTTTGCCAGATGATGGATGACGAGGAAGCTGAGGACACACGTTTTAAATGTAACTAAATTCTGACGAAGTTAAATCTGCCTTTGAAAAAAGACAAGAAAAGATGAATGAAAAAATTATATCTTTAGAAAAAGTTGTTGGAAAAAAAGCCTTGGCAGTTTCAAGGGGAGGAGACAGCACAGAAGCACCCAAAAAAACAGCCTCTTGGAAAACACTGTACTTAGACCACGCAATCCAAAGGGCACCTGTGATTACAGAGGGGGGTTCCCTTCAGCTAGAAGGCATCATTAAACAGAGGACAAGGGATCGGCTCGAGATGAGGAGGTACACGAACAGAAACCTAAAGAAGATGCGTCTGATATTAAACCATGAGAAGAGTAAACTGAGCCTTGCTGAAATTTATGAGGAGAAAACATCAAACTCAACCAGCAAAAAACAGCAGAAGAAAATCCAGAGCATGCAGAATTTCAGGAGATGATGGATTCCCTCTTCTTAATAAGACTGTGTCAAGTCTACCAGCCATCACCATGGAGGAAGTGGCCCCAGTCAGTGTCAGCAGTGCAACTCTGCTGGCCCCAGAGGAGATCAAGGAGAAAAATGAAGCTGCAGATATAAAAACAGCTGCTGAGAAAACAGCTACAGACAAGAAACGAGAATGGAGGAAAAAGAAATGTCAAAAGCATATGAAAATAAAGGAAAAGGAGAAGCAGAAAAACTGCTTAAAAAGAGGCAACCCAGAACAAGCAGGGAAATACACCAAAGCAGTGCTCTAGAGAAGTTAAACAGCTGACCAACACTGGCAAAGCTTCCCTAATGAAGGGTGAAGGTAAAGACAAGGTCTTAACGTCATCTCAAGCATTCTTTTCTAAATTACAAGATCAAGTAAAAATGCACATCAATGATGCCAAGAAAACAAAAAAGAAAAAAACAAGGTATTTCTGTTCACGAATTAAAGCTGTAATATATTTTGAAAATAATGTAAATATTAGTATGTAATCTTATATTTTGTCATTGTTCTGTTTTATAATACAATTCTTGAGAGCCTTAAAAAAAAGTTGCACTTTTGGGAGACTCAAAAAGTCTATGGGAGACCAGTCATTTCATTAAATGTATTTCAGGGGACCTTTATCCAGAGAGAGTAAATTGGAATATATGTGGTGCTAAGGCAGCACTGAACTTATTTTTAAAACTTTGTAGTTGGGCAACATCCATGAAGAAGGAGTAAATGCAGGAGATAAAACAGGAGGTGTCATATGCATAAGATCACAGTTTCCCAAGAAAAAAGTATGTACTATATATGCAGGGGGAAAAAGCTGAAGAGCAAACCATGATGTTTAACTCAGAGTGTGTGATATCAAGAGTGCTTTTTTCTCGTCAATATTCTTTTCTATATTTTTCAAGTTTTCTACAATGAGCATTTGTTACTTTTCACAATAACTAGAATTTACAAAAGAAATTAACTGGGTTTGGTCAATAAACAGTTTGTGCCAGCATCAAAACAATTTAATTTGTACTTGCATGTGCTGTGCTGGGCTTGTGTGCACTTCAAGACAACAAGCCTGAGTTCTGGTTCTTTCACATACCATGGAGTCTGCTCTCCTGTGGGGTGAACACTAGACCTAGTCACATACAGTGGCTCTCTTTTGGAAAATTCACAGTCTTATGATGGAAAGAGAAGCAATCAGGTTATCTATTAGTCAAAATTTTTAGTTCTAAGTCACAGAACCTTGACTCCGTCTGATGAAGCAGGAAAAAAATTTACTGAAAAGCAACTACAATGTCTAGCTTGGAAGATTGGAGAATCACACTTGCAGGTTGCCCAGGCTGAATCATCATCATAAAAATCAAGCTACCCAAATGAAATGTTGGCAGCTACGTTTCATTTGCTGAGCTCAGCCCACTGGCTAAATGTAAGGGCGCTTAGCAAAGTGAACTGTGGGCATTTTTATCTTTAACTAAGGGAGAAATGGTGAATTCCTTGAATATGGGAATGTGGTCTAGACACTACACTCCCTTAAAAAAAGAAAAAGCCCACTATGACATTCCAGGGTTTTGCAGCCATCCAAGCTCTGCAATAGAGTTTGGCAGTGATTGGGTAGTATTGCTATCACAATGTTTTAACAATTGAAACACTGTTGGATGTATCAGACTTGTACTATTAATTCATTTATGCAAAGGGGGCAAGTTCCCTCAGGATGACTGTCTGGCACCAGTCATCAAGGTGTCTATCAAAGGCCACAGGTGGTTTGCGTTTCCTGAAGAAAATGCAATAAAACAGTTTTGCTGATGTGCATCATACATATTTGAAAACTTAGATTCATGAAGAAGTGTGTTTCCTGGAATCATGTTACAATCTTCAGGGTTGCAAGAACTCAATTGGCCAATACAGACGATAGGGTAAATTTGTTTGTTTTTGTGTTATTTGTATTTATTGAGGGCAATTACTAAATTTGAGGGCAATTGGGCGGCACCTGTGGCTCAAAGGAGTAGGGTGCCAGCCCCATATGCCAGGGGTGGTGGGTTCAAACCCAGCCCCGGCCAAAAACTGCAAAAAAAAAAGAAAAAGAAAAAAAGAAATTTGAGGGCAATTAACTGCCATGTTATGCTCTCCACCCTAATTTACAAAACAGGTAATCAGACCAAAAATATCTCTTTGATCTACAAAAGCAGTTGTGAAAATAATATATTGAAAAACAGTGAAAAGTGTTTCATGTTGAGAACTGAACATAAAATATGATATTTGGTACAGTAAGTCTCCATTTAATGTGGTTAAAAGGTTCTTTAAAACTTAAAATTTAAGCAAGATATAAAAGATATAAAAATTAATTTTTTTCTCATCAACACTATAATGAAATGACTTTATTCAAGGACCTGATATATGTCATATCACTTACAGTCACAATTTCCAAGAACCTATTGATGATGTTAAAGTAAGGACTTATTCTACCTAAAAATATATCAGCGGACCACCAAAACACTGACCTGTAGTCCCCCAAGACACTTGTTACAAATTTTGTCACCTGATAAATTTTACTGTTTGAGATGGACAAAAGGACAAAGCTCTGCAAGAGTTCTGACACTCTACTCCGCAGAATCTTGTTAAAAGAAAAGCACAAAGTTAATAACATTATATTCTTCGAGAAAGCCAAATTTCTTTACTAAGTAATATGCAAAATCACAATATGAAAAAGTAAAGAACAACCACCATCATGTTGAGTAGCAGATACTGTGCTTAACAACTGGACAAAGTCACCAGTTGACTTGCTTCACCAAGTTCCTTGGCAGTGCTTACTCTCAGCCAGCAGTGTTTTAAGTGCTATGCATATTAACTCATTTACTCTGCACATTTACAGATGAGGAAAACAGGGCAGAAAGACGTCAAATGACCTGCCCAAGGTCACACAGTTACTAGGTGGCAGAGATGGGATTTGAAAACCTAGCTGAGTTCAGTCTGTGTGCTTAATCACTATGCGGCTCTGTGCTGATGTCTGTGTTGCCAATCACCTATTAGCATATGCACAGGTGTACATAGAAAAGATATGCTTGAGATCTCTGGGGAGCATGGTCTGGACGGGACACAGCTCAGTACCGAATGGTGATTAGATTATGTGCAGCAGAAAGAGTTGCTGCTATGTAAATAAAGATGTACAAAGTAAACTGAAAGCCCAGGATGTTCCTATTAATCTTAGTAGGGCTGAAACAGTTAGAAGTCTGAAAATGACCAAGGAGGAAGCACTGAGTACGGTTTGAAGAAAGGGATGGAGAGATCTTTCTTTGAACAAGAAACTTGAAACTCAAGTTCTTCCCTGGCATTTTTACTAAAGTAATAGGAAATGGTTACTGCTGGCCTTATCAGTTTGTGATGAATGATACAGCACTTTTCCTGACCGATAATGCCAATAAAATCACTTTTATTATTTTAATTGGCCTGTATAAATGCCATATCTTAGAGATAGTCACCATCTTTAACAGGTTAAACCTATCATTCATGTTCTAAATATCAGCATCAAATTTGAGATACCAAAATAATTTTCTAAGATCAATGACTTGTGGTAAAAATGAATATATCATGAAGAGTCTGAATTTTTCCAAGTCTTAAAGTTTTATTGATAAGGAAAAAACAAATAAGGGCTATAGTTGAAAATCATATTCAAAAGCTACCAACTGAAAATAAAGAAACGCTTTTATATTGCTGAATGCAATACAAGAGCAGGCTGAAATTTTCACTGATATCTCATAAGAGGCAACACTCCATCTTCTTGCTTTTGTTGGAAATGGGCTAGTCATTAAGTGTGTGATTAAGTGTTGAGGTAGACTTCTGCAGGAAGGCCACATGTGATCTGAATATCCCTCTGGAGACTCTAAGAAAGCGTCTAACTCTCATAGCCATTCCCGCCAACTGATAGTAGTGACTTAGCATCTTCTAATTCAGTAGCAATAAACAACATAAAAAGAAACTTGAGTATAGAGATCCTGACTTACGACTCTAGAAGCCTGTTACAGATATCTCAGTAAAAGCTCACAAACAAAATAATTCCTATAAGTGACATAAAAATTATCAACAATTTAAAGTATAATTTAAAATTTTTGAATATTATGATTAATCTTTAAAACGTTTACTTCAAATCATTGGTCTGCAAATCCACTGAAGACCTATTAAGCTTCCCTTCCCCAAGTGTAATTAGATAATGCAAAGCCTACAATAAAAAAATAATAATCTGCAATCCCACAGATGAGAGATAACACCCTTTCATGATAAAAACCCTCAACAAACTAGGCAGAGAAGGAACATATCTCAAAATTATAATACTGGGTGGTGCCCGTAGCTCAGCGGGTAGGGCACCAGCCACATACACCGAGGTCGGCGGGTTCAAATCCAGCCCAGGCCAGCTAAAACAATAATGACAACTCCAACAAAAAAATAGCTGGGCATTGTGGCAGACACCCATAGTCCCAGCTACTTGGGAAGCTGAGGCAAGAGTTTGAGGTTGTTGTAGCTTAAGCCCAAGAGTTTGAGGTTGCTGTTGAGCTGTGACACTACACCACTCTACTGAGGGCAACATAGCAAGACTCTGTCTAAAAAAAAAAAAAAAATATATATATATAGATATAGATATAGATATAGATATATAGATATATATATGTAAAATATACCAAGTAGAGAAATGTTGAAAGAATCTCCCCTAAGAAATGAAAAAAGACAAGAACGTCCACTGTCACCACTTTTATTCACTGTAGTACTAAAAGCCCTAGCCAGAGCAATCAGGCATGAGAAAGAGATAAAGAGCATCAAAATTAGAAAACGGGGAGTCAAACTATCACTTTTCACTAATGGTATGATCTTGTACCTACAAAATCCCAACGATCCCATCAAGAGTCTCCTGGAATTGATAAATAAATTCAGCAAAATCTCAGGTTACAAACTCACTGTACACAAATAAAGCAGCATCTCTATACACCAGTAACAGTCAAGCTGAAAGCCAAATCAAAGACTTAATACCACTGACAGTACCTGCAAAGAAAATAAAATACTTAGAAATATACTTAACCAAGGAAATGAAGGATCTCTACAAGGAGAACAATTAAACACTAAGGAAAAAAAAATCAAAGATTACTGAAGAAATGGGAAAACATATCATGCTCATGGAGCAGTAGAATCGACACTGTTAAAAGAGACAGACACGGGAACAATAATTCTACACTTAATTTGGAAGCATAAAAAAGCCCAAATAGACAAAGCATTTTAAACAAAAAGAACAAAACTGGAAGCATCCCATTACCAGACTTCAAACTATACCACAAAGATATAGTAAACAAACCACATGGTATTGGTACAAAAACAGAGACACAGACAAATGGAACGCAACAGAGAATAGTGATAATGAAACCATCTACCTACAGCCACCTAATCTTCAACAAAGCAGACAACAACATACACTGTGAGAAAGAAGCCCTATCCAGTAAATGGTGCTGGGAAAATTGGATAGCCACATGTAGAAGAATGAGACAAGACCACTATAATCTAACCACTTACAAAAATTAATACAAGATGGATAAGACTTCAATGTAAGGCACAAAATTATAAAATTTCTACACAAAAATGCAGGACAAACTATTCTAGATATCAACCTGGCAAAGAATTTATGACTAAGAATCTAAAGGCAATTACAGCAACGACAAAATAAATAAATGGGACTTGACTAAATTAAAAAGCTTCTGCACAGCCAAGGAAATAATCAACAGAGTAAATAGCCTACAGAATGATAGAAAATATTCATAAGCTATTCATCCAATAAAGGGCTAATCTCCAGAGTCTACAAAGAATTCAAACAAATCAACAAGAAAACAAAACAAAACAACTCCATTAAAAAGTAGGCAGAAGACGTGAACATAAGTTTTTCAAAAGAAGATAAATGACCAACGAATATATGAAAAAATGCTCAACATCACTAATCATCAAGGAAATGTAAATTAAAACCACAATGAGATCACCTTATGCCGGTTAGAATGGCTTTTATTTAAAAGACCAAAACAATAGACACTGGTATGAATGCAGAGAGGAAGGAACACTTACACACTGCCAGTGGGACTGCAAATTAGTACAACCTCTATGGAAAACAGTATAGAGATTTCCTCAAAGAACTAAAAGTAAACCTACCACTCAGTCTGACAATCCCACTACTGGGTCATCCACCCAAGGAAAAGAAGTCATTTCAACAAAAAGACACATGCACACGTGACCCCATTTCAGGGTGGGCAAGGGACTTAAAGAGAAACTTCTCTAAAGAAGACAGACGCAAAATCTACAAACACATGAAAAAAAGCTCATCATCCTTAATCATCAGAGAAATGCAAATCAAAACTACTTTGAGA